>PVKE010001186.1:0-107479 GCA_004027555.1 Craseonycteris thonglongyai | reverse complement strand
AGGCAGACCCAGATGCTGAACTGGGGTAGTGCCCCCAGTTCTGTTCTTGCAGGGACCTATGAGGGAGGCTCCCAGCCCAGTTCCTGCCCTGCACAGCCCCACGCCCACCTGTGGAGTGAAACTATATGGAAAACTAATGCTGTCAACTATGGAGACTGCTCTGGGCCCTCCCCCTTCTCTCTGTCTCTCTCTGTCTGTCAAAAACAATAAAAATAAATCTTTAAGAAAATCACTCAAATTTGCTTGTTGTCTAATATCATTTCCATAGTCTAAAATAAATATAAAATAAACAGCAAGTAATAAGTCATTAGCAAAAAAAATAAAGTGAGAAATGTGCATTAAAATGATGCATAACATCACATTTACTTAAGAATGCATTCCAATATCAAACAGCAAATTTCAACAATGCAAAAACTGCAATTATATTTGCACCAACCTAATATTTAGTTTATTTGTACAATTAAATGTTTTTTAGTATAGTATAGTATAGTCTCCATAATTAATTTTATAACATTTCATCATCCCCCAAAGGAACACTGTACCCATTAACAGTCACTCCCCAAGGGAAGCTGGGATGGCTCAGTGGGTTGGGCTCAGTGGGTTGGGCCGCTTTGCAGCCCTGGGGACAGAGGATCAAATCCCAGCCCCAACCCATGCAGACCCATGTGCTGAACTGGGCTGTGCTTTCCATGCGGGAGACCCCCAGTTCAGTTCTCAGCCCCTGGCTTGAGGGGGCGTGCCTCCCATGCTGGAGGCCCCCAGCCTAGTTTCTGCCCCTGGTGACCCCTGCCTACCTACGTGGAATGAGATCATGTGGAAAACTGATGACGTACAACTATGGAGACTGCTCTGGGCCCTCCCTTCTCTCTGTGTCTCTCTCTGTCTTCATCATAAACAATAAAATAATTCTTTAAAAAACAAACAAACAAACAAAAGTCACTCCCCATTTCTCCCCAATTCTTCCTCAACCCTACACAACCACTAATTTATACTCCATCTGTATATATTTTCCTATTCTGGACATTTCATATGAATGGGATATAATAAATGGTCCTTTATGAATGTCTTTTTCTACTTAGCATGTTTTTATTCATTCATGCTATAGCATATTTCAATACTTCATTACTTTTTGTTGCTGCATACTACTCCATTGTATGGATATACCACTTCTTATTTATTGGTTAATGAATATTTGTGTTGTTTGCACTTTTTGTCTATTAAAAATAATGCTGTTATAAATATTCATGTACAAGTTTGTGTGTGGATACACGTCCTCATTTCTCTTGAGTCTATACCTATGAATGGAACTGCTTAGTCGAATGGTCACTATGATTAACTTTTTGAGGCATCTTTCATTTTTTCATAGAAGCCGTACTGTTTCACATTCACACAGGTAACGCTGGGATTTTGATAGTGATTGTATTAAATCTGTACATACTTTAAGGAATATTGCCATTTTAACTATATTCAGTCTTCCAGGCCATGAATACAGGATACCTCTCAATTTATTTAGGTCTCCTTTAATTTCTTTCAGCAATGTCTTGTCATCTTCAGAGTATAAATTTTTTGCTTATTTTATTATATTTAGTCCTGAGTATTTTATTCCTTTTACTGCTATTGTAAATGAAATTTTTAATTCCATTTTTGGATTGTTGGTTGCTAGTATACAGAACACCTTCCTTTCAAGATCATAAAAAAGAGGATATAAATGCAGGTGGAGAAAAGCTTTGTGAGAGCCTAGTTTTTATACTAAGGAGAAGCGCAGCTGGTGGAGCTAAAGGAGAAACCATATCTCCAAGCCCTATTTGCATAAACCCCTTGGTCAGTGAGGCAGGTGGAGGAGAAAGATTGTTCGCTGTAAACAGCTGTGTGTCTGCTTGGAGTGAACAGACAATTTAACAATTAGAGAGAAAATTATAGACACGGAAGATAAGTGAAGAACACCCAATATAGGGAACATACACCCCAACACATAACAGGAATTAAAAGAACCTAAAGAAATGTTTAGAGATATAAATTAAAGCTTCTGTAACATGACAGATTGAAAGGGCTGCATTGTGTTTTAACATAATGAACAAAGATCACCCTCACAAAACCCCAAACCCAGCCTTGAGCCATCTCAGTCACTGATAGGAGCAAAGTGGTCTGCCCACACTCTTACTGCATGACAGAACACTATATGCTCTCTTATAGAAGATAATGCTGTCCACAGTGTCTACAGCTTGTCATACACCTGGTCTGCCATTCCACTAAAAATAACCAGATATGCCAGGACATAGGACCAAATAATAGAAAACGAGAGAGAGAAATAATAGAAAACTAGAGAGACCCACAAATGATCCAAGTTTTAAAGTTATCAGACACAGATTTAAATGTAACCATGGTTAACAGTCATAAAGAACAGATGAAAATGTGGGGAATTTTACCAAATACCTGACATTGATTTTTTAGAGGAATTAAATAAAACTTACAACTAGAAGATTAATAATTCTTGAAGATCTACTGCACAGCATAGTGATTATACTAGAGTATATTGCTAAGAGACTTGATTGATGGTAAATGTTCTCACCACAAAAAAGAAACGATAATTATGTGACATAATAGAGGTGTTGATTAATTCTACAATGGTAATCATATCACAACATATAAATGTGTCAAATCAACATGTTGACATCTTAAATTTACAAAATGTTATATGTCAATGATACCTTAATTTTTTTTTAAAGGACAAAGGGAATATAGAGAAACCTATAGTAACTGCAAATAAATAAATAGAATCAAATAGAAAAATATAGACTTGAAAAGAATAACTGAAACTAAAAATCCAATAGATGGGTTTAACAAGTTAGAAAAAACAGCCGAGATTAAGGAAGTGAAAGTTAGGTCAGTAGAAAAACTGGAATTGAAGCTCAGAGATTAAAAAGAAAAGACTGGAAAATATTTTTTTAAATGAATAAGAAATATGAGACATATTGGAAAGATCTAACATGTGAGTAATGTCAAAACGTATCAGCTTAGACAGCACCCCCTCGTTTACTCCCAGGTGAGTAAGCCAAAAGCCCAAGTACGGGGTGACTGGTTCCTCCGCTCAGGGTCTCACAGGCTGAAATCAACATGTTGGTCACGCTCCAGTCTCCTCTGTAGCTCCGGGTCCTCTTCCCAGCTCTTGTGGTTGTGACAAATTTAGCTCCTTTGGGCTGTAGGACTGAGGTTCCTGGGTTCTCGCTGGCTGTCAGACAGGATCTGTTTTCAGTTCCTAGACCTGCATTGCCACGGAGCCCCCTCCATTAACGGCATGTTGCGTCTTTCATGCTTTGAACCTCTCTGACTTTTTCTGTTTCTGACCTCTACCCCCAGGTTTGAAGAGATCATGTGACTTGGTCAGGTTCATCTGGATAATCTCCATCTTGATAAACTCATACTCAAATGATTAGTAACCCTAGCTATACCTGCAAAATTTCCTTTGCCATTAATATAACACAATCATGAATGATACCTATCATATTTACAGGTTTTGTGCAAATTTCAGCATGTGTTGGGGGGACATTATACCAGGGTGAAGGTCATGGAGTCATCTTAGAATTCTCTCTGCCACAACTACCTTATAATTAGTGACTTTTGTTCTTCAAGAGACATCTATGAGAAAACGGACAGGCAAGCCAAATCAAGATAAAAATTTTACAGAATACATAAATGATAAAAAGTTGCATCTAGACTATATTTTAAAACTCACATATTAATAAGAAAATAAAAACAATAGAAAAATAGACAGAAGAGAAAAACAGGTATTTCACAGAGGGAACTGAAAATACCAACAGTCATGAAAACATGCTCATTATTAATTGGAGAAAGTAAATGGAAATCCCTCTCACCCAACCAAATTACCAAAACTTAAAAAAAAAAATCTGACAGTAAGTGCTTGTAGCAAATTTGGAGTTATAGGGACTCACACACACACACTTCTGATGTGAGTGAAAGTTGGTGCAATCACTTGAGGTAATAAATTGTAATTATCTATAAAGTTGAAAATGCACATGGTCTACAAGCTAATCATTCCACCCCCTGGATACATACTTGACAGAAATACATGCTCATGGGTATCAAAAGCAGCAGAACACTGGAAACACTGGGGAACAATCAAATGTCCACCCACAGTAGAATGTGTAAATGAATAATATATTCATATAATAGGATGCTTCAAAGGTATTAATATGGTTCTATATTTCTTAAATTTGGTGGAGGCTACACAGGTGTTTATTTCATCCTTCCTCCAGGAAGTATTTCAATACCTCTGCCCCTTACCCTGAGCAGATGTCAAAAGAGGAGTTGTACTTAAAGATCTGGAACCCAACCCTCAGCTTCATGAACAAGGGGATACACGTCAGGCTTTCCAAGGGCGTCTCTTGAAACCCTCCTCTTAGTCGGCCTAGAATGCCTTCCTCCTTTCCTTCTAGGTATCCACCTGTAACATCCTCTTCATTTTTTAAGGCCCTCCCTCTGGATCCTTGGAAATCACCATTCCCATCCTCCTTCCTTAGCTATGAGTTTAACGGAGTTACCGTATGTAAAACTATGAAAGTTTTGATGCTGCGACGCAGAAAATAACCAGCAGGTGGCAGCGTTTAGCTTCCCAGTTACTAACTTCTTAGTTGCAGGTCTGAGAGAAAAGTTAGTTTTTCTTTTTTCCCATTCTTCCAACTCTGCTGTCAGTGCCCCCCAAACGCCCATTACTTCCATCCTCCTGCCCTTTGCTGAGAAAATAAACTGAGCATCTGCAGAAGCTCCAGTTTTAGACATGGTGGCGGGAGGACAGCTCAGGGATATGCCACAAGAACGTGAACCCTTCTAAAGGGTGTCCCAAAATTCACGCAAGATTTGAATTTTGCGTCATATGTGCAGTAAATGTTTGCCAATAGAAAAAAAAAAGACAGCGTGACAGCTGACAGTTAAGGGTTATTAAAAATGGAGCACTACACGAAAGAACAATGCGTTTTCATTGTTGAGCAATGAAAATTTACAGTTTTTAATTGTAAACCTGTGTTTTCTATCAAATTACTTCTTGCGTGAATTTTGGGACACCCTTTACCCTTCACAGAGCCTTAATATATTTTTATTTATTTATTTATTTTTATTTTTGACAGAGGGAGAGAGAGATACAGAGACAGAGAGAGAACTGAAGTGGGGGAACTCCCCGTTCAGCATATGGGTCTGCACGGGCAGGGGCCGGGATTCAATTCCTGGTCCCTGGCACTGCAAAGTGAACGCTTAACCCACTGACCCATCCCA
The DNA here is from genome assembly GCA_004027555.1 of Craseonycteris thonglongyai. Lineage (NCBI taxonomy): Eukaryota > Metazoa > Chordata > Mammalia > Chiroptera > Craseonycteridae > Craseonycteris > Craseonycteris thonglongyai. The sequence continues at coordinate 102,193 of PVKE010001186.1, read as the reverse complement.
GCTTCCCCCTACAGAGCCTTAAGAAATGTGGATTCCCCTGGACGCTCTGGGAGACAGTGGGCAGGGAAGGCATCTTAAGATTCTTATTTTCATTCTGCAAACTGAGGCTCAGAGAGGTAAGATAATGTGCCCAAGGTCACACAGCAAGGCCAGATATTTTGATTCCTAACCCAATGCACTTTCTGCTTTATCATGGTAAGTCTCAAAGACAAAATCTACCCTGAAGGCATTTTCAGCCTATATGTGCAGACGGGAGGTCTGAAATTTTAAAAATAATTCAAAATGCTATGTTGTGACTAAAATGGAACAAGGGGGGCAGACCACACCCTTTTGGGGATGTGAAGGACTGTGAGTCAGAAAAGAGTTCTTGGAAAGAGAGCAGCTCTTACCCTTCAACAAAGTCAGCAAGTGCAAAGGAAAAGGGGCTGTGGTGGAAATTCAAGCTCAGGATGGGTTTGCTACTTTTTTTCGCCTCCCAGCCCTTGCTGCCCTCATGCCCATGAGGAGGTTACTACTCAACCATGGGACTCTCCCCATGAGCTCAGGGCCTGCCCAGGGCCCATGTCAGCGCAGGGCACCGGGCATTCTCTGCAACCAAGAGGGGATGGCGCACAACCCGAAGCTATTTGCTCCTCCCCTGCTGTTGCCTCTGTAATGGCTGTTGTTTACTGTGCACTTACTATGTGCCAGGGATCATGCTGAGCCCTTTACACACACCTTCCACTTAGTCTACTTGGCAACAAATCCCCAATTTTACAAGTAAGGAAATGTTGCAGCTATGGTAGCAGAGCCGGGGTTAATCCTGAGCCTGTCTCGTGTTCTGGGACTGCTAGGTAGGTGGTTGGGACAAGCCAGCGTGGGAGAGCCTGTGGTTTAGGTCCTGATGAGAAGGTGGTAACAAGAGGAACTTGTAATGCCCAGAGAACATGGTGCTTTGTTTGCTCATTCATTCCTTCGCAATATGTTCATTAAATACCGATTGAGTGCCAGATATCTTCTAGATGCTGGGACTATAGTCGCTAACAAAAGAGACAAAACACCTCACCCTCAGGCCCAGGAGACTAAAATGAAGGCTGGGGAGTGCGGGTGGAGAGAACCACACAAAAGTAATTTGGGAGAGAAGTATTGACCAGGGGCCTGAGCTCCCGAGGCTGTGGTCACTCTGCTGAAGGTGATGTTGGGGTGGGGGTCAGCCTTATCCAGAATACACCCCTCCCGGCTCCGGCAGATGTGGGATGGAGGCAGAGTCCCGTTCCTGCATCATTCACCTTTTTGAGCACCTAATGGAATCAATTTCATTCTTAGGGCTCTCTGGCCACTGCCAACATCCAATCCCATTGGGTTGGGTGGGGTAGGAGGTAAGTTCTCAGTCTTTCCTCCCAGCAGGGCCATGAACAAGTACTTACTGTGCCAAGAACAGTAGAAAATACAGAGACCGGTGTTTGTCACTATCAACAGGGAGCTTGATGTTTAGTGGGGAAACGAAGTGACTGTCCACGACTGCACTAGCCCAAGAAGCCTGTTGTCCATAGTACAGCGCCCACGGTGTGCACAAGCTGACAGACAGCTAGACTTGGGGGAAATAAACAGGCAGGAAAATAACAATCGCGTTGCCCTGCTGGAGTCCTTAAATCACCCGCTGGGCACGTGAGCACTGTGGAAGGGAGTGGAGGAGGAGGGAGACACTCGGACAGGGGTTTGGAACCCTTCTGGCCAGTACTTTCATGCTGCCCTCCTCCCGCAGAATCTGATGCTCGCTGGGTCTTTCTTGTGGCTGCCCCGCTACCACGAAAGCGCCTGCCTGTGACTGACGTCCCCTCCAGGCGCTCTCACTTCGGGTCTGAGAACACCCTAGAGGAGTATCCCCCCATGAGCAGGGTGGATTGTTATCCAGGGTCCGGCAGAAGTAACACCCCTTTTTTTAATGAGCAGGTAATCTATACCAAGTCTTTCTCACAAACCATAAGCACGTAATTCTGTAACATAACAACATCACACTCAAGCACACTGTAACGCCTCTGCCGGACCCTGTATACTTATATACATGCCTGAGTATATGGATCCACACATATGTGTTGCCATCTTTCCTCAAATGCTTCCAAGGTGTCTGTGCTAGTTATCAGTTTATATTCCTCAGCTCCAAGTTCACCCACTGTTAGGTGCTCTGTGATAATGGGCAGATCCCCACAAGCTCTCTCTCTTTGCAGTGAGCATAACTCTAAGCTTCCTTGGTAGAGGGTGCTGGGAGAACACTGCAGGAGGAACGGGCTTCTGCTAGTTCAGGCAGGTGTAGGATCCTGTGCACTGCCCCAACCACGTGCCCAGAAGGTCCCTCAGAGACCTTGCAGGGCTACCTGGCCCAGTAACTGCCTTCCCATGAACCTCCATGCTGCTGACTCCCTTCACCTGCCCTCACACCCACCCACCGGTTGTGGCTCAGCTGTGCCCGCAGATTTGCCTCCTGCTTGTCTAGCAACTGCAATTTAGCTCTGGGCTGGGCACTGTCAAATTTCTTTGCCATCTAACGCACTGGCATGACACCTTGTCCAACGAGCTTTGATTGCTAGCCTAGGGAGGGGGCTTCCTTCCCAGGTTGTTCTTCCTTGGGTCCCCTTCCTCAGGGGTAGGGCAAGCAGCGCTGTGCAGTTCTCCTTACATTCCATAGTTACTTTCTATCATAACCTAATAGTTCTTTATATTAAGCTTCCGTTGCGTAAACCTCTAGGGGGTTCTATCCCCTGATTGGACCCAGGTTGATACAGTACCTGAAATATTAAGATCCATCATCTCTAGTCCCAGATAAAACAAAAACATAACAACTCTCAGCTCATAGCCTAGGACATAGAAAAGAGTGGATCTAAGCCGCGATGTCACTACGGTATGCAGGAGATGGAGATCAATTTCCCGTCACCACCAAGGTCCAGCAGCCCTCGAGGACCTCCCTCGGTGGTCACTCTTGCCTGGTAAGCTTGAGCAGTAAATAACAAGCAATCAGAGCCATCCCTCACGGAGCACACACTTCACAGCAAGCAGTGTGCCGAGGGGGTTAAATTTATTATGAGTCCATTTTGCAGACGAGAAAAAGCTGAGCACTAAAGTTAAAAAAAAGGGAGCAATGTTTTACAAGTGGCTGGAGAAGCACTGAACTTGAACCCAGATACATTCAATTCCAAGGCCCAAACTTTTTTTCAAGATTTATACATCATTAGTTATGACCCAGTTTCATTCCACACTGGTGGATGTGGGGCGTGCGGGGTGAGAACCAAACTGGGGGCCTCCTGCATGGGAGGTGAGAACTGTTACCACTGAGCCCTCCCAGCAGTTACCAGTTGCACCGCACTCAGCATATGGCTTTGCATGGGCCGGGGCTGGAAATCGAACCCTGGACCTCACAATTATGAGGCAAGCAAAGGGCTCAACCTCTGGTCTATCCCAGCATCCCTATCTAAACTCTTTATTTAAAAAATTGTTTTTCAGTTATAAGTGACAGTCAATATTATTTTATATGGGTTTTGGGTATACAGCACAGTGGTTAGACATTTATATAATTTATGCAGTGATCTCCCCGAGAAGCCTAGTACCCACCTGGCACCATACATAGCTGCTGCCTAGGTCCAAACTCTTAACCTCCCAGATGTGTTTCTTCGTAAGACAAAGCTATTGCTGTGTCAAGCTCTGCACTGCTGTATATGGATTAAACAACTACATCATGTGTCTCCTGTGACAACTGCACTTGGTAAGTGGTTGTGTTGTCCCTGCTTCACAGGTGAAGGGACTAAATGTCTTACCCAAGTCCACTTAGCTAGCGAGTTTGGAGGCAGGCTTGGAAATTAGGCCTCTGACTCCAGAGCCCACACTTTGAACATCTGCAGTGCACCACTTCCCTGACCCATAATAAAAGTGAACTCTGGGGTGAGAATGTACCTGGACTTGGGGACTGTGAGGGGTGAAACAGTGGCAAGCCCATGGCACTGAACTTCACACATGGTGCCCATTGGTTCCCAACAATGCCATGTGTGTTAAAAGAGAGAAAGTGGGTGGGGGAGAAGGGTGTGGGACCAGACATGCCTCGTTCCTCATGTCACTGCTCTACTAGACCTGACCGTGACCCTCACTCTAGGGAGAGGAATGATCTGCAGCCACCTCTATAAGACTGGTTTGGAGGAACCCGTGTTCATCTCCAACCCTTGTCCAGGGGGGGATTCCCTGACATCCAATGGCAGGCACGATCCCTAAAGCATCTTGTCAACGCCTCATGCTCCAATTCCGTACTCACCAATGGTGCCAACCTGAATGATTAGCCCCTTTTACATGGTCTCATCACCAACTTAGCTCTAAGGCCCTCGCAGCTGATGGGGAGAAGGAAATGGAACTCATTATAAGTCATGAGCCAGAATATTTGCAACTATTCCAGATAGTGGACCAAAGAGCATATTCACTTCTGAGATTTGTCTTCAGAGAGAGGCCACTGTGAACCCAGTAAGTAACATCTGAACAACATCCCTACAACAGATAGGGGATCAATGTTCCAAACCATGTTTTGTACAATGCTTCTCAGTGTAGGTTGAGGACCACCAACCAAAGCACAAAGCATTAAAAGTAATTCTTTTTTTAAATTGTTTTTGACAAAGAGAGAGAGAGAGAGAGAGAGAGAGAACTGAACTGGGGGAACTCCCCAGTTCAGCACATGGGTCCGCACAGGCCGGGGCCGGGATGCAATCCTTGGTCTCCGATGCTGCAAAGTGAGCGCTTAACCCACTGAGCCATCCTGGCTTCCCCTAAAAGTAATTCTTTAAGAAGCCATGGGAGTTCCTTTTTCTCCACAGCCTCTCCAGCACTTGTTGTTCCTTGTCTTGTTGATTATAGACATTCTAACAGATGTGAGGTGGTATCTCCTTGTGGTTTTAATTTGCATTTCCCTAATTGCTAGTGATGTTGAACATTTTTTCATGTATCTATTGGCTGTTTGTATGTCTTCAGGAGAGAAGTGCCTGTTTAGGTCTTCTGCCCATTTTTTAATTGGATCATTTGTTTTTTGTTGGTGGTGAGTTGTATGAGTTCTTTATATATTTTAGATACTAGCCCCTTATCAGAGGCATTGTTTGCAAATATTTTCTCCCATTTGGTTGGTTTTCTTTTTACTTTGTTGACAGGTCCTTTGCTGTGTAGAAGCAAAAAAGAACCCTCATACACTGCTGGTGGGAATGTAAATTGGTACAACCACTGTGGAAGGCAGTATGGAGATTCCTCAAAAAACTAGGAATGGAATTGCCATATGACCCAGCCATCCCTCTCCTGGGTATCTACCCAAAAACCTGAAAACCTTAATCCACAAAGATATATGTACCCCAATGTTCATCACAGCACTGTTCACGGTGGCCACGTCATAGAATCAACCAAAGTGTTCTCTGATAGATGACTGGATAAAGAAGTTGTGGTACATTTATACAATGGAATACCACTCAGCAATAAGAAAAGATGAGATAAAGCCATTTGTGACAACATGGATGGACCTTGAAAACATCTTAGTAAGGGAAATAAGTCAGAATGAAAGAATCAAGAAACATCTGACCTCACTTATAGGTGGAATATAAAACTGAAAGGAACAAAAAAACAAAGACTCATGGTCACAGTCAATAGTTTAGTGGTTACCTGAGGGTAAGGGGGGAGGTGGGTGGGGGAGATGGGCGGGGGGAGTAGGGAGGGGGAATCAAACACATGGTGATGGAAAGTGAGCTGATTCGGGGTGGTGAGCACATAATGCAATGTATGGACAATATAATGTAGAATTGTACACCTGGAAACAATATAATTGATATCAATTAATGTCACCCCAATAAATTTAACAACAACAACAAAAAGAAGTCATGGGAGGCAATCAAGCACAAAAAAACTCTGCTGCTCTGGCTAACTTGGTAACATTTAAAAATACATGTCTGTGGAGTGAATTGAATACATAAGTTTTCAGGCACTCATCCACAAATAGCATTTCTTTTAGCCAAGCTTTTAAAAAGTACTGTGGCTCTGAGGTTGAGATTCCACTTGGAGTGTTGGTACTTTCCATTGCCAATTAAGAAAATAGCCACAGGCCTTAATAATAAACTGACCTGGGACTTCCATTAGATACTCTCATAAAACGTGAGGCTCCAGCCAGAGCGTGCTCCTCAAGAGACCAACCCACAGCGAGGGCGTCCTGCTGGCGGAGGCAAGATTTGCCTTGGGAGGAACTCTGAGAGTTCCCTAACAATCAACGAACAGGTAGCTGAGGCCCCACATCCCACATAAGAATGTGCCTTGGCAGTGAAAGTTAGCCCAGAAAAACTGCAAAGCAGGTGTGTAGCCATGTACCCTATTTGGCCACACATGCAAAACTCTGCAGCACCTCTCATTCTGAGCAGTGGGCCCTGAGACTTAAACTGCTTGTGAAATGGACTCCCAAACTAACTACATTAGGCAACTTACTGTCTATAAATCTCTCTGAAGTCAGAAGATATCTATTAAAATGATTATTTCTCATCCAGCACTGGTAGCCCTTTTAATTAATTTTTTTATTGTTTTTGACACAGACAGAGAGAGAGACAGACAGACAGACAGAGAGAAGAGGGAGGGCCCCGAACAGTCTCCATAGTTGCACATCATTGGTTTTTCCACATAGTTTCATTCCACAGGTGGGCGCGGGGCTGCACAGGGCAGGAACTGGGCCGGGGTCTCACCCCGGTGAGAACCGACTGGGGGCACTCCCCAGTTCAGCACATGGGTCCGCACCAGCCGGGGCCAAGATTCGATCCTGGGTCCCTGGGGCTGCAAAGTGAGCACTTAACCCACTGAGCCATCCCGGCTTCCCCTGGTAGCCCTTTTATTCTGGAGGTAATGAGATAGCAGGATCAATTGTCTATTTAAAAAAACATTTCTAGTTCATGATGTTGAAATCAGGTGACTTGCATCCAAAAGGACACTTAGCTTCCTGTTCTCTAGTGCAGGTCAGGATGGTGTGGTGATGTCATCTCTAACAACCTGCATGGCATAGACACTGACCCTTCAGAACTGGTGGGCAGCACCGAGTTCAGCAGGAAAGCCTGGCTGTTGCCCACCCAAAAGTGGTTCCTACTGATGAAAGATCAAGTTAAAAACAAAAGGTTAACAGGACACATCCTTGTTTCGCCCAACTGAAAATTATGAAGTGTTGTCCATACTTTTCCCTACATATTGTATCAAAGGCTGGAAAAGGATCAGCAAAAGTCATAGGCCATTTCATGCCATTTGGGGCAGACTTGGCCATAAGATTCCCTAAATGACAGCACATGACTGTGCTCACAGCCAGCAAACTGAGCACACAGAATGTCAGGCTTGCAGATTATCAGGCAAAAGTCAAGCTTATGAATCTTGCTCGCATCTGCTAAAGTGGAATGATCAATTTGACCTTGTTTGCCAGAGACATGGCTAGTTTTCATACTGAGTGTCCCATGTCCTGGAAAACCCTTCAGTCCCTGGCAAAGCGGGATGGCCGGTGACCCTCCCTGTGGGCCTTCTGCACCAGCTGGTGATCCCAGGATGGACACTCACATTTAGGGGTGAGACACAGAACATTGCCTGGAATTTCTGCATGAGAGTGGGGCTTGTGCATTGATGGGGATCACTGCAGGCTGTTGCTCATTTTCTCAACTGACCAATCCTCCAGTTTTCTGCTTGTGGATTGTACACCAGGTTGCTCATTCCCTGGGGATTGGACCCCATCATTCAATACACAGATTCTAGCTTAATCCTGGTGGTTAGCTTCATACCTTACTTCCTCCTAATTTTGTTGCCTTGCACCTTCCATTCTGCAGGCTCCATAGCTCAATGTATCTGACAGATAAGACTCTTCTCCCATGGGTGATGGGGACCTCTGCTGAAGGGGACAGGGAAAGTGACCTAGGGTTTCCACCTACGCCCCTTATTTCTGTTTTCAGCCTCCCCTACTGCCTTACATCTTTAAGGGCTAAGCCTCTCTGAGACTCTGAGGATGCAGTGGGGAGAATCAGTTGATTTCTCCTTGTTCCACCCCCGCTGGGGCGGGGTACCCAAGTCAAAGCACCTTCTGTTCTGCCAAATCAGTTATCACTCCCTTACATAGTTTCTGTCTTCCGAAAATGTGTTGGAAGTTCTTATCCACTATTCTCTTTTCTCTTGTCCCTTTTGCTCTGCAGGTTTTTACCTATTCCATTCCTCTATGGTCATTTTGTTGGGATTTGGGAATGGAGAGGAAATCATCAAGCACGTTTAACTGGACATCCATTACTGTAGTCTCGCTTTTTGTAACTTCTGATGGATGCATGCTGACACTGCTGGAACTATCTTTTATATCTGTCATCTTTTCTACTTTCTGTTGATGTATCTCTTTCTGTTGGTTTCAGGAAAAATTGCTTGGCCCTATCTTATAGCTCACTAGCTTTTCTGCTATAGAAATTCTGGGGGAAGCTGGGATGGCTCAGTGGGTTGAGCGTTCACTTTGCAGTGCCGGGGACTGAGGATCGAACCCCAGCCCCGGCCTGTGCGGACCCATGTGCTGAACTGAGGAGTGCCCCCAGTTCAGTTCTCTCTCTGTCTCCGTCTCTCTCTGTCTCTCTCTCTCTGTCAAAAAATTAATTAACTAATTAATTAATTAAATGAAAAAGAGGAAAAACATGTCTTTAAAAAAACTTATTAAAAAAAAAAGAAATTCTGTTACTAAGCTCATCTACTGAGGCAGAATTCTTTTTTAAGATTTATTTTATTGTTTTTGACAGAGACAGAGACAGAGAGAAGGGGAAGGGCCCAGAGCAGTCTCCATAGTTGTCTGTCATCAGTTTTCGACTTGGTTTTATTCCACACAGGTGGGAGGGGGCCACGCAGACCAGGAACCGAGGCGGGGGCTGCCTGTATGGGAGGCATGCCCCCATAAGAACTGAACTGGAGGCCACACCTCAGTTCAGCACATGGGTCCCTATGGGCCGGGGCCGGGATTTGATGCTCAGTCCCTGGGGCTTCAAAGCGAGCTCTTAACCCACTGAGCCATCCCGGCTTCCTCTGAGGCAGAATTTTTAAAGATTTGTTTTACTGTTTTTGACAGAGAGAGAAAGAGAGACAGAGAGAGACGGAGAGAAGGGGGGAGGGCCCAGAGCAGTCTCCACAGCTTTATGTTATTCGTTTTCTACATAGTTTCATTCCACAGGTAAGGGCAGGGTTACACAGGGCAGGAACCAGCTGGGGGCTTCACACCTGGGGTGGGATAGGAGGCTTACCCCAGTTAGAACCGAACTGGGGGTACACCCCAGCTCAGCATATGGATCCATACGGGCTGGGACTGGGATTCGAGTCTTGAGCCCTGGGGCTGCAAATGTGTGCTCAACCCGCTTGAACCATCCTGGCATCCCCAGGATTTTTCAGTTACAAATATAGTTTTTATTTTCAACATCTCTAATGATATTTTTATCTCCTCTTATTTGTGAATATTAATTATACTTACTTTAAATCTCACTAGTAGTTTTCTTGCTTTCTCTGTTTAATCTTGAAATCTGAAGACAGACAGCCTGGGGTTGAATTGTGACTTCATACACTAAGTTATATGACTGTGTAAAGTTACTTATACTCACTTACACTTTAGTTTCCTCATGTGTATAATCCCCATAAAAATGGTCCCACCTTGAAAGACCGCTGTTAAGATTGAAACGTTATTATATATGCAATATGTTTAGAATAGCACCTGACATATACATGCTCAGTAAATATTAGCAATGATTATTCTATCTCCTCAGTTTAAAGTCTGCCTTTCATGGTGTTGGTGCTTCTCCAGTATTATTTAATTTTTTGACAGTGAATTGATGTTTGTCCCTGAGATGTCCTGCAAGAAATCTGCTGGCATAACTCACTGAGAGAGGGGTGAAAACCGTTTTGTGAAGGTGTGTTCCACATCACCTTCAAGGAGAGTGCAGTAGGCTGGGTACACCAGCGAGTGGATGCTCTCATAGTTGTTTTGGGGCTTGGCAGCTGCCCCTTCCTCCCTGGCTTTGCCATCCACCTGGGCCCTGCCCTGTGTCTCACTCCCTCACACAGCTGGTACCTGGAGACAGACACACTTGTCATGGCCATATTACCTGAAAGGGTGGGGTGTAGGTGTTCAGGAGTCTACTCCTCTAACTGCTCCCATGGAAGTGCTCGTTTAATCTACTTACCCCATCCCATTGGGCCCTGCTTACTCTGGGCCTCCCCAACGTCCAGGCATTTGTGCCTTTGTTGCTGTTCCCACTTTTGTCATATATATCTCTATCTCTATCTATCTATCTATCTGTCTATCTATTAGTATATATGCATTCAAGAATATATATGGTGCATTCTTGTCTGTTCATGAACTGTGCAATGTTAAATCTTACTTGTCTGCTTTCAGCTTAAAAATTCCTCAGTGTTTCTGATTCTCTGACCATTTTTTGGTATTGTTTTGGGGGACACTTGTTTTTTCCTGTTCTGTCATTTCTGGGGTTTGGGGCTGAGAAGAAAATCTATAGTATGTGCTCAGTCCACTATCATGAAAAGGAAAGTCAGACAGTTTCTATAAAAAATGACAAGCAGAATCAGGGAGAATGAGTAGGAGCAGCCAAAGTGAAAAGAGGAGAAGAGGGCCCTGCAGCCTGAGGATGTAACAGGTGAAGAAGGCTGCCCAGGGCAGTTGTAAAACAACGCACCTGGTCAATCTCCCCTCAGGAGGAAGGTTCCAGGGGCTAGAGGTGCAGGCATAATTGGTGTTAATTGACCACAACTGACAGAGTTGCAAGCTAGTGTAGGTGGGGGAAATTGCTGGTAATGGGCCTTCATTGACAGGGAAGAAGGACCCCCTTCTGCCTTCCAGGTGGGGAGTAAAACAGAAGGAGAGCGAAAGCAAGGGCAGAGCCGCAGAGAGGTGCCTGGGTCGAGGCTGTTGGCTTGACCTGCAGATCACAGAAGCAAACAGCAGAGATTGGGACGTGGAGGTTTGATTGTCAAGGCGGCACTTGGGACTCAGAGGTTTGTTTTGCAGGGAGCAGCAGGTATGGCCCTCTGGCACCGCAGCGGCTCTGGTGCCTGGAGGAGACAGGCAGTCTTTGAGAGTGGAAACCCGCTGCCTTCTCAGGTCACTGGTGCTCTGACAGTAAATACTTATTCTATGACCCAGCTCCTGTGGTTGGCTATTGGCTGAACAGCACAGACAGCACAAGCCCAGACTTGGTTTCCCTCCGGTGACAGTTTTGGCAACCATGAGGGATTATCTCGGTTTTTTCCTGTAACGAGCAGACAGCATGAGCAAAGATACAGGGACACACCATGGTGTGGTAGGCAAGGAGGATTATGAGCAATGAGACATTTCCAGAGAGGTAAGACTTCTATGGGTTATGAAGGGAGAGACGTGGTCTTCTGTGCCAGGCAGGTTAAGAGGCTTACCCTTATCCTGGAGAGCCATGGAAGGTTCTAGTACAGTCAGATGTACATCTTGTACCACCGTTGGAGGATAGATTTGAGGGGAATGAGTTGGAGCCAGGAAAACCAGTTAGAAAGCTCCTGCAGAAATTCAGGCTAGAAATCACAAGGGCCTGGTCCTAAGACAGTGGTCCTTATGGGATGAAGAGTAAGGGTCAGAGGCAAGAAATAGGAAGTCAATTCTGGAGACAGAAAGAATTTTCTAATAGTATTTGCTTTTTTTAGTTTAAAAAAAAAAAAGAGAGAGACTCCAATTCTTCCAATATGGTCAAATGTTTTTGAAAAATTTGCAAAGGTAAGCTATTTTAGCTGCAAACAGTCAATATCGCTGGTAATATTACACAATTCCTTAGAACTATTGTTGAAGTTGGAAATAATTCTGTCAAGTTTCATGTATGAGCTATGAGATTTCAAGGCATTTTAAGCTTTCTTATGCAGTGTCTAACCTTAAATACATCTTGAATTGGTACAACTATTTTCCAGTTTGTCATGAATATTCTTACTGAAATAATGAATTGAATTTTGTGTTGTAGATGTATTTCACATAGAGTTATCACAAAATTTAATCTTAATGTGTGCATCTAAAAATTTACAGACTTCATAAGGATAAAAAATGTCAGATAAGCTGAGATGCAATGTGTTTTGGTAGATGCATAAAACATTTCATTTCTCATGCAGTAATACTTCTTATTTGTAGCACTCCTGCAGTTTATGCCTTATTATTCAGGAGTTGTAGTAAAGTTATTTCTTGAATTGCTCAAAAAAAAAAAAAGATGTGTTTATATGTGTGTATAGGTAAGAATTGTATATGTTGCCTTAATGAGCATATTTTATACAGGGGGGAACTTCCATTTTAAATAGGCATGGATGTGGGGATGCTGAGATAGCTCATCAGGTTGAGCACCTGCCTTGCAACTGTGAGGCCCAGAGATTGAATCCTGGCCCCTGCTCATGCGAACCCACATGCTGAACTGCAGCGCAGCTGGTAACTGTCAGAATGGCAGCAAAGATTCTCACCTCCCATGCTGGAGGCCCTCAGTTCGGTTCCTGCACCGCACAGCCCCACATCCACCTGTGTGGAATGAAACTGTCACAACAAATAATGTGCAACTATGGAGACTGCGTTCAGCCCTCCCCGCTTCTCTTTCTCTCCCTCTGTCACCTCTCAAAAAAAAAAATTAATAAAATAAATCTTAAAAAAAAAAAAGCATGGATGAGACTAGATGTACGTGCTTAAACTTTCAATCATCTTACGTATAGACTAGTTTCTGGCTTCGTTCATTTTGAATCTTGTTTCTCCTCCACCGCCTCCGTATTTCCAAAAGCAGGGGCTGTGGGACACGTTTGTTACTGAGCTGGCTGAATCACAATGGTGATCTTAGAAGCCACTCCTACATTGGGAAGACTAGTAGCAGTGATGTAACTACACATACAAGTGACTGCGAACAACATAAACATATTCCACTAAATCCAAACTAAATGTGTTGCCAGCTAACTTTCCCCTAGCCAGATCCCCAAAATGCCGATGGTCACTCTAATGTGGGGCATAGGGAGAACTGAGTTGGAGGGGAAATCAGAGTAGAAAGCCATCTGTCTTCACTGTTTGCACTTAAAGTAGCTTACTTTTGCAAATTCTACAAAAACAAGTAAATTCTACAGGACAACACTGCTGAGCCTCTCCCATGAGGAGCTCATGCAAACGAGAGGCTCAGCAGCTTCATGAGGTGTCCTCTTCAATTCACAGCACTTGAAAAGTGATTCTGACAGAGGGACATCAGGTAGCTATCAGATCTCCAGCCTGAATGAAAGCTGTGGTAGAAAGTGGTGTCTCAGCTGGGACACAGGAGAAAAGGCACATTGAGGGGAAAAGGTGGTGCACTCATTATTTTTTTTTTTTAAGATTTATTTTATTGTTTTTGACAGACACAAAGACAGAGACAGAGAGAGACAGAGAGAGACAGAGAGGGGGGGAGGGCCGAGGGGGGGAGGGCCGAGGGGGGGAGGGCCCAGAGCAGTCTCCATAGTTGTACGTCATCAGTTTTCAGCATGGTTTTGTTTCACACAGGTGGGTGGGAGGCAGCACAGGGCAGCAACTCGATTGGGGACCTCCTTCATGGGAAGCACAGCCCAGTTCAGCATGTGGGTCCGCACAGGTTGGGGCCAGGATTCAATCCTTAGTTCCTGGGGCTACAAAGCAAGTGCTTAACACGCTGAGCCATCCTGTTAAAAAATTATTTTCTTTTTTTTTTGTCACTGGCACTAATTTTTTAACATGATAAATTTGACATTTTTGAGGAATATTGTGGTAAAGGTGTCTATCTAATGGGCAGTTATTTATTGATACATCTGTAATTCTAGTATCACACCCCCTGTTTAAACAAAGACAAACTCAAACAATCCAGAGGAAGGTAGAAAAAGTGAAAAAGAAACAAAGAGAAAGCATATTTCACATGATACTGAAAACGTTAAGCCACCTATCTGGCCTATTTGATGACCAATTAGAGACTTGGGAAAGATCCTGGGGCCTCCTGTGACAAGCACTGCCCTTTCTGTTGCTACACCCAGGGCAGGTCAGGGGTGGGGGCACTGTGAGGTCTCCAAGCAACAAGCAAGATGGAAGGATTTCTATTTGTAATACTGTACAAGGCTGTACCAATATGTCCTACGTGAATATAAGCCCTGAGGGTATGTGTGTATATATACACAAATAGCAGAAATAAGTCCAAATATTTCTTCAATCATCAGTATAAATAAGTTATATTCACTAATTAAAAGCATACACTCAGGTAAATATTTAAAATCTTATAAAAATTGCATATCATTCCGAAGAGACAAATAAATATAAATAACAATACAGAGTGAAAAAAGCAAGAAAGAATATATACTAGACAAATACTATCTTAGCTAGAATATTAATAGCAGGCATATTTTTTTTTAAAGAAAAGTATTAAAGGAGATAAGTCAACAAAAGTAAAACAATAATGAACTTATAAGAAACTAATAATTTGGTCTGAAAATTATGAGGCAAAACCAGACCAAATTATAGGAGGTATTAAAAAACTACTAACTGAAAAATAAAAAGGCCTTTCACAGTGACAGGCAAACAAGCATTTGTACGAGATCAATAAGAATAGCTATTCGGGCATCATTAATTGAGGCAGAAGCCCAAATAACATTCTGATTAGGAGACAACGGCATTGGGTGTGTATGAGAAGGGGAAGGGGAACAATTGCATCAATAGAATGAAGGCAATTCTATTGGTACCGATAACATAATGATGTTAATTCTAAATAATGTTTTTAATTTTCAGTCCAGTAGTTATAGTAACTGCTTTCTTATCTTTGCAAACAGTCTTTGGGACAAAGGATGCTCAGGCTCAGTTCAAAGCTTCTTTCGCCCCACTTTGAACATTTCAAAGTCTCTCAGTCTTGTCCAGCCCGTAGCCCGGGTACCACCACAGCCCAGGACTGCTTTGAAGGAGGCCCAACACAAATTCATAAACTTTCTTAAAACACTGAGATTTTTTTTTTTTTTAGCTCATCAGCTATCGTTAGTGTCAGTGTATTTTATGCGGTCCAAGACAATTCTTCCCATGTGGCTCAGAGAAGCCACAAGTTTGGACACCGCTGGCAGCTCCCCTGGCACAGGGGCTCTGGCTCTATTTTAAAGTGGTTCCATTTACATTATTGTTCACACCACAATAAAAGTAAAAATATTAAACTGCTCTGTCAGAAATCAATGAATCAAACAGAAAAAAAACCTGGCATACAATGTAAATAACCAGATTATCAAACTGAATAAGGAGATGTAGAGAGAGAAACTGGGCACATGTGAAGAGTGAATACACAATCACAAAAATTGGGACATTCAAAAAAAATCTGTATATTAGGCCATAAAGAGTCTCACATTATAAAAAGAGCACATTTTCTCATCTCCAAGCATTAAAGTTAGAAATCCATGGCAAAATATTATTTATTTATTTATTAATGATTATTTTTCAGTTACAGTGGACACACAATATTGTATTAGTTACAGGTGTACAACATAGTGATTAGACATTTATATAACTTACAAAGTGATCACCCCTAGTACCCACCTGACACCATATATAGTTGTTACAATATTATTGACTATATTCCTTAAGCTATAATTTACATCCCCATGACAATTTTGTAACTACCAATTTGCACTTCTCAAATCCTGTCTCCTTTTTCACCACCCCCAAACCCCCTCCCAGCTGGGAACAATCAAAATGTTCTCTGTATGAATTTGTTTCTGTTTTGTTTATTTTGTTCTTTGGACTCCAAATATAAGTGAAATCACATGGCATTTGTCTTTCTCTGTCTGACTTACTCCACTCAGCACAATACCCTCTAGGTCCATTCATGTTGTCGCAGATGGCAAGATTTCATTCTTCTTTTTTATGGGTGAGTACTATTCCATTGTATATATGAGGTCTGACAATTAAATTCACAAACTCATCCTAGAAAAAGTGCTACATGCTATATATATATATATATATATATGTGTGTGTGTGTGTGCATTTATGGCTGGATATTTTTCTGGACAGCCTATATATCCATATTTATTTCTATCTATCTATCTATCTATCTACCTACCTACCTACCTACCTACCTATCAGTTATCTATTCTACTATACCCCTCAGAGACCTAGCTTTTCTTCTGGATAATCAGCAAACAGTGAGACAGCAGAAGACAATAGCCAGAACCTGACTAATGGTCATATAGGCTACACCTCTGGCAGGCTAAAGATAACATCTTGATGTAAGTTATGTATCAGCCCTAAGGTAGAATGACCCCTTGGCTACTTTCCCAAGAAATCAGACAGAGGGACACAGGAAAAGAGGTGTGATCTGTCCTCAAGACCTAAAAAAATGGTTTGTTACCCTTCCCTCACCTCCAACCAATCAGCTCTAAGCATGACACCCAACCCCCTAAGCCGCCATGTCTTGTGATTTTGCCCTATATAATCTGTTATCTACTGGTCCTGGGGAGTCAGTTTTCAGAGCATAAGTTCTCTGTCTCCATATTGGCCAATTAAATATTAAACTATTTTTTCTTTCTATACTGCGAACTACTACTCATGCATTTCTTTGGGCCAATGCAGGTAGGTAGGCAGACTCAAAACAAAACACAACACAACAAAACACAATTTTGGGGTTCTAGTAACACAAAAACTAAAGGAGCATGGGGGAAGTGATTCTTTTTCTACCCAACAGTTATTTGTATCAGCCCTGAGAAGCAATAAAACCAGGATTATTTTGTGGATTTTATAAATTGTCTTGAAGATTTTATAGATGAGAAAACCAAAGCTGGGAGAACACATCACTTTCAAGGCTCAGAATTGGAACTAGGACCCAGGTGTTTGAACACCAAGTCTAAAGTCTTTGTACCCACACCATGTTCCCATGGAGTTGGGGGCTGGTTGAAAAGAAATGGTTGAGGGGGTTGGGGAGAAGGTGGGGGCATCAAATATATGATGATGGAAAGAGAGCTGACTCTGGGTGGTGAGCATACAATGCAATACATAGATGATGTAATGTACAATTGTGTACCTGGAACCTGTGCAATTTTTTACCAACCAATGTCACTCCAATAAATGTAACAATTAATTAAAAATGGTTAAAAATCATAAAAATGTGAGCACAGGTAGCTAGCTATTCATCATTCCGGCCTTCAAGAGCTCAGTTCTGAGGCAGGAAAGTATATACTACATACAGAAGAACTCCACCCTAAATGATTTTTTAATGTAGTATTTAAAGAACCATTCACTCAGCCACGAGAAAAGTGAGCCATTCAAAGCCCGCCTTTGTGACAGAATGGGCACAGGGTGTCCGGGCAGAAGGGTTGGGTGCCAGATAACCTTCATGGAAGAATCCCCTCCCCAGACAGTGACCTGGGACAGATGCTTCCTTGGAATGCTGCGAGTGCTGTGGGGCTCCACTCTCATGCCACCAGTCTGGCTGCTGCAAGGACCCTGGCGCTCCCATCAGAGTAATGACCAACCCCTGGGAAAGATTCCTGGTGCCTCTGACCCTCTGCTCCTCTTCTGCAGGGTGGTGGTGAGGGTAGGGGAAGTCCTCTGTGTTGCTCTGGAGCCTTTGACCTTAGTTACACCCTCACCATCTGACTCATCTCCAGGTGGGAGACCCCCGACCCCGCCCACCTGTGTGGAAGGAAACCATGTCTAAAACTGATGAGGTACAACTATGGAGACTGCTCTGGGTCCTCCCCTTCTCTCTCTCTCCCTCTGTCAAAAACAATAAAATAAATCTTAAAAAAATTTTTTTCATAGGATAAAATATCTTTTTTCCAGGAGCCCATCCAGGATACCACCTTATAGTTAGTGTGCGTATCTTCTTAGGCGTCTCTTGGCTGAGACAGTGTATCTCAGACGTTCTGTTTTTTGACGACCTCTATAGTTTTGAGGAGTACTCGTTAAGTATTTTGTAGAGTAGTCCTCAACTGGGATTTGTCTCATTTTTCTCATGAGTAGACTGAGATTATGTGTTCTTGGGAGGAAGAACACACTGGTACCTAGTATCACTGTTTTATTACACTTAGTGTCAACCTTGATCACCTGGCTGAGACTACTCTTCCCACTCCTAACTCATGTCTGTACTATCGGGAGACCTTTTATATTTATTAATAGAAAGCTTTTTTTACCCTCTAGAGTCACTGACAAAGGTACACAGCAGGCCTGGAGGTGGCTTGGGGAATCCTCTCCCCTGGCCAGCGGCGCTTTCGGGGTGTCTCTCCAGGCCCCTGGGACTTGGAAGGCCTGCGACTTCCTTCCTCGGCTCCAGGAGGTTCCCCGCCTCCCTGCCCGCCCAGGGAGGCTCTTACCTGGGGGCGGGGCTGCGCTCAGACCACACCCCTCAGAAGCTGGCCCCGCCCCTGGGACGCGCGGCCCCGCCCCGGGCGCGTTCAGACCGCAGCACCTCTGGGGGTTTCCGCCTTGCTGGCTCCTCCTGCCGCCCCGCCCTGACGGCTGCGTCGCCCCGGGGTCCCGAGTGCTCCCAGTGCCCTGAGTGTCCTGAGAGGCAGAGTGGGACAGAACTCCAGGCCGATCCAAGGCGCCGCACACGGGAGCCAGCAGAGACCCGCTGCTCTGCATCTCCTTTCGCCCCTCGCACTCCCACCCCCGTGACCAGTGGCCAGGTGAGTGAGGGTCCCCCGCCGGCTGAGAGCACGGGACTGGGCGGCGGCAGTGCGCTGCAGACCCCGCAGCTGAGGCCCGGGCTCCCCTGCACCCTCTCCCTGCCCGGCCCTGCGGCTTCCTGGTTGCACTGCTTGAAGTTAGGGGAGCGGGTATCTGGCTGGTCCCGGACGGGTTGTTCCCAAACGGGCTACGTCGTCCTGCATCAGCTCGATCAGCGGTGGAGACTACCTGCCCTGTGGGCCCCACACGGCAGGGGCACGTGATTGTGCTACGCGGCCCGGGTCCGGGGCTCAGTGGGCCTGGGCCGGCTGGGGACCAGGTGATCTTGCGACCAGAAGGCGACTGGCCGATGTGGGGGATGGCTGGTGACCCGGCCCTGTCTGACCCAGCCGAGTTCTCGAGTGTGTGTGTGTGTGTGTGCCCTTCCGGGAAAGGCTTGTACTAAGGAGAGTTAGTAGGGAAGGCTGCCTTCAGGAACTTTCTTCCGGAACTGGGAGGATGCAAATTCTTGGTAGCTGCTACTGTTGGAGTTTATTTGTAAGGCAAAGAATGCCTCCCGGGTGCTGTGTTCACCTATGTGTTTACCTTCTCTAGACTTTCCCCCCTTTACACAACCTTGGTGGCAGTTTCAGGGAGGGATTATTGGATTTTTATGTCCCATGGCAACTTAACTCAGCCCCCTGAAGGCTTGACATGGTAGAAACCGAATCTGCTGTCTTAAAGGAGAGTTGTGAAGTTCCTCACCTAGAGACTTTGGAGGGCAGAAGTTAAGCTAGCCAGGGCTAGCTGAGGCAGGGATCAGTCTGCCTGGGATATTTCTGTCCCTGCCCCTGCCCCTCTGATCGGTGAGTGACCTTTCTGTGGAAATGGGTAAGTTTTAGAACAGACCTGGGTTTTAAAGTAGCCAGTCACTGCTCTCTCTCCAGGCCGTTCATTTTGTTCCATGCTTCCCTGACCTGGGCTTGCAGTAGGTGGGTGAGGGGCGAGCCTCTACCCTGCCCACATAACAGGAACAAAAGCCTGCAGGGCAGTGCCCTGCTGGGTCCCGGAGCTGGATTGGCAGAGATGTTACCGGTTCAGCCCTAAATGGCTCTCATTAAGTTCCTTTGTTCCTTCCTTGCTTCAGTCAGTTGTTGGGAATTCCAGGAAGATTAGCAGATAGGTACCTTCCCTCAAGGCACTTTTAGTGCTGCAAGGTGTTTCCTGATGAGAGGCCAGGTGAACTGCCAGACTTTTGCATCTCACCCTAATCTTGTCTCCTAGTTTTGGTGCCTTGGTTTCCTCGTCTTTAAAATGGGCTTAGGGGAAGCCAGGATGGCTCAGTGGGTAAGCGCTCACTTTGCAGCCCTGGGGACTGAGGATCAAATCCTGGCCCCAGCCTGTACATACCCATATGCTGAACTGGGGAGTGCCCCCAGTTCGGTTCTCACCGGGGTAAGACCCTGGCCCAGTTCCTGCCCTGTGCACCCGCACCCACCTGTGGAATGAAACTATGTGGAAAAACCAACGATGGAGACTGTTCTGGGTCCTCCCCCTTCTCTCTTACTCTGTATCTCTCTGTGTCAAAAACTATAAAAATAAATCTTTAAAATGGGCTTAATAACAATATCTACTCCACAGGGTAACTGAGTATTAAATGAGTTACTATATTTAACAATTGCACAGCTCTGGAGACTGTTATACCATACCTGCCCCAGGTGGATGGCACCTAGAGTAGACATAAAGCTTACAGCAGGGCCTGGTGCATAAGTAATCATCTGTGAGTATTAAGGATAATAATATAATAATATTGCAGTCAAAGGTCCAATCACGTTGAACAGTTCTCCCGATCTGTCCTTCTGCCTTAGTTCATATGCTGTTGCACCCTCCTGGAATATCCTCCTACCCCCGTTTCTGCCCATTATTCACTGCCCTCCTGGGAGCCATCCTGCTTCCAGCAGAAAGGGACAAGACATGCTGTGAACCCATGCAGTGCTCCACTCCTTTGTCACTGGCCCACTTCTCAGTACTGGCCTTGCTTAGTATTTGTATGGCCATGTGACTTATCTCTGCTCTGTTGTTTGTTTCTGGAGGGTGTGGGCTCTTTCTTACTCATCTCTTGGTCATACGGCATCCAGTGTGGGCCTTGCCTGCTGTGAGCACTCAGCAGATGTTAGTTGAGTGAAAGAGGCAGGCCAGGGAAGTAAGGTTTCCCTGTTAAAATATTAGACCACGAGATGGAAATGAGTCCAGACTGAGAGATGGTGGAGTAAGAGCTGGCTGAGATGCCTCAGGGCAAGGATGACAGACAGGGCCCACCCTCAATGGCTGCTGCTAAAAGGCCACATCACGTGATTTGGGGCGGATTGGTAGTTTGGGGATGAAGGAGTGAGAATTGAGTAAGAATAGGTTAGTGTGGGTTCTTCTTGAATTCACTGCAAAATCAGGGGCTGGGGGAGGGAGGGAGGCCATGTGGGCAGGAGGTGAATGTAGAAATGAAATCTGTGCTGAATGCTCCATGTTCAGAGGCCCCAGGGTTTTTCTTGGAGCTCTCCTTCTGTCTTAGCTGCCATCTTCTGTAAGCCTATAAACCTGAAGCAGTTCCTGGCACTTGGTCCCATAGGGCTGTGCTTCATAATCACAGCCAAGCAAACACTCAGGTTTCTCTGGATTTTTTCCCTATAATACTCTGATCTCATTGCCCCAGAATATCAGGAATTTGAGTGATCTCTAAATAAGAAAGCTCTTAGGGGAAAGGAAGAAACTGAATTTCCTTGGTGGGAATTTGCACTTCTAAAAGGAGTTGCTAAAATTCAGTGAAGCTTTCTAATAATCACTGAAACCATACCACATTTGGCCTACTGACCCTGACCCCTGTACCTGGTGAAATTAAGGTTTGATGTTGCATGGTGGTTTGTATTTGGAAGGATCCTAACAATACAGCCTGAACAACGACTTGAACCACAGCTCACCATGCTGATGGGGAAAATTAGTGGGTGTCAGGAAGCAGCTCATCTATGTTGAATGACCTGGGACAAAGCCATGGAGCCACTTAGGCTCCTAGTATTCTGGATGATGTAGTAAAACACCGAACTGAAACAATTGTTTGCAGAATCTGGTGAGGAGATGCTTGTGAAAGGGGTTTGAGATCAGTTGGGCATGGTGATAACAAGGGTGATATCCTGGGTATGTTTCTGCAAGGAACCTTGAAGCTGGGGGTGGCATGTGCAGTCAGTTGACACCTGGATCTGTGATCTGTTAGTGCCTAGTCTTCTAGGGGCTTGTGCTCCTGAAGTTACCTCTGCCTTAGCAGAACAGAAGGGAGGGATCACGCCTGAAATCAGGTGACCCTAGCCTCTTATACTTGGAGCATAGGGAGAGGCTAGCATGGAGGACAGTGAGATGAGAACAATCTGAGTGAAGGGAGAGAGGATGAAACTCAGAGGCCTTTAACCCTTTTAGTGTGACAGGCCGATATATTGGCTTTTGCATCTTGGGTGAAAAGTGCGGCGGGCCCGTATATCGGCTCATACGTAGACCATAGTTGAAAGCGCTATAACTTACTATATTTTTTCTTGTATGATGTATGATTATTGTCCTGTCTAAAGTGTGAATTCTCTGCTTTATATAACACTTTTTTTGTTATTTTTTTATTAATTCTAAATACTTTTTATGAAGCATAAGTCTTACTGTAATTTTGACATTGATTTGTTTACGTGCCGGGAAGCTCAGCCTAATTGTACACTCATTTTTTTACCCTTCGCATTTCTCGCTAGTACTGCTGGCAGAAGGTAGCACTAAGAGGGCTAACAGGGAGGCAGAGGGAGCGCATGGCAGACAAGCCGGGGAGTGGCATCTCTGGGGAAAAGGATATGTGGGGAAGGGGGCTGGTGATAATAGATGTGAGTTTATTGTGTCCTACTAAAGGGTCATGACTATTTTTAGGAAGTGAGTAACAAGGCATGTTTCTTTTGACCTCAGCTGAGTACTTACTGTTTGCATAACCCATGTTGTGTGCACAAAAGCAGAGGCCACCCCTACCCACACCCTAGGTTGTTCCCCTGCATGTCCCTGAGACATAGGTCCACCCTAGGTTGTCCCTCTGCGTGCCGCTGAGACATAGGACGCTAGATAAGAATCAGGTCTGGAGGGTGGGAGATGATGAATCAGTTTTAGACACGTTGACTTTGAGGTGCCTTCGAGATAACCAGGTAGGCAGGTGGGTGTTCCCAGGCGGGGTCAGGGCTAGAGGAACATTTTGTCTAGGTTGTGTCTGATGCACAGCGCTTTGGTGGGATTGAGGAACTCTGGAACAGCTGAGAAGAGGAAGATGGGCCTATAAAGGACCCAGAAAAGAGCAGGTTGAGAGAGAGAGGAGGAAAACCCAGGCAGTGCCCCACAGGGAAGCCAGGTGAGTGTTTCAGTAGTAGGGAGTGGCCAGGATGTGACATGTGACTTGGAGGAAGTTGGGAAATTTAGCTGAGGCTTTTTTGGTGAGATCATGGGAGGAGAAGCCAGATGGCGTGAATGGGTGGGGGTGTAGCAGGAGGTGAAAATCTGGGGTTATGAGTAGACAGGCTTTGAAGATATGGGGGCTTTGAAGGAGGGGAGAAAGATTGGGTGGGGCTGGAGGAAGACTGCATTGAGGGGTGTTGGTTTCCTCAGCCATTCTTCCATTCCACCCCAGAAGTTAGCAGTGTGGATGGCCAGCAGCCAAGGACACCCCCTTGCCTCTTCATGTCGCAGGTACCTCTGTGTTTCACCAAGTGGTATGGTATATGGCTGTGCACCACACTCCATAGCTTGTGCTTTTGATTAATTTATCATGGACCATAGTTCTGGGTTAGTTACTCCAGGTCAGTAGCAGCTGTGGAATTTTCTATATAATGTTCAGGTGTACCATAATTTATTCGACCTTTCTCTTATTGATGACTTTTTAAAACTTGGAACAGTATTAGAGTAAACAACCTAGAGAATCCTGACTGGACTGTCACTGAACGTATTTATTTATAAGGAAGAGTTACGTTTTTCTGATACTTTCCAAATTAGGGACAGATTATAGACCTTATAATATGTCTTTACTAGATATTGTAAATGGGATTCTAACTAGAAATACTGGAATTTAAATATATATAAACAAAATTTTTTTGTATTCTTTCTACTTTTTTTTGGTGTTTCTTGGTCATTAACCTTTATCTTTAGTCATTCCTTCTTTTGGCATATTTTGTTGCTCTGCTTTTAATATATAAATTTGTTTATTTTTAGTGTTTTAATTTAAAAAGCATACAAAGCTCCACATTTTTCTTTGAGTACAGATCCAGCTAATGAGGGTTTGTATGAAATGCTCATATTTCCATTGCTCTCTAGTTATTATATAGATGAACTTTGATCTAAGGATATATTGGAAGATAGGTCCTGAACTTATGAGTAGTTTTGTAGGAGGCGCAGCATGTTCATAGTTCATTGTTGACTGCTATATTTCTTGGGTTATGACTAGTGAATGTGATCAGCAAAATCTCTTCTCATTGGGCTGTATTAAGATTTTCTTTGTGGCCAACTACATGGTCAACATTAAAAGGCTTCACAGACATGAAAGAAGACTATTCTCTGTGGAACACAGACTTTAGAGCTATCTGTTAATTTGAGCTTGCCCTCTCTGTCCTTGCATGTTGATCTGTCAGATTCTGCGAGGTGAATCAAAAACTCTCACTCTCATCTTTTTTTAAGTGAGGCTCTTATGTTTGTTCTAGCTTTATGAATTCAGCCTTCATGTTTCATGTATGCAGGTTTATGAAGCTAATCTTTGCGAATTGCCCCCTGTGTCATTTGTTGCTTAATGCCTTTGGCCTTTGGCCTTAAATTCCTTATTATTTGTGTTTTAGAAGAATATATGGGGGAAGCCGGGATGGCTCAGTGGGTTAAGTGCTCACTTTGCAGCCCCAGGGACTGAGGATTGAATCCCGACCCCGGCCCGTGCGGACCCATATGCTGAGCTGGGGAGCTTCCCCAGTTCAGTTCTCTCTCTGTCTCTGTATCTCTCTCTCTCTTTCTCTCTGTCAAAAACAATAAAGAAAAAGAATTAAAAAAAAAAAAAAAAAAGAATATATGACCAAGATCTGGGAGAATCCCTTCTTTACAGTCCTAAACTTAATTTCTAAGCCTTTCACTTACTGTCTAATAAAATGCTTTCGATGATTGAGAGGTATTGCCAGTCAGAAGGGGCTCAGCCATGTGCCTTTAGTTTCCATTCCGGCCCATGGGGTGGAGTGGGTAGTAAGCGGATCTTCCCCATCTGCTTCTCAGCTCTCCGATTATTGTGAGCGCCCTCTCCTTGACTGTCACAGTTCCCCTCCCTGATAACCAGATTTTTAGGAGGGATGGATATAATGAGATGTGCCTGCAAACCGAGGGGGAAAGGCCAGGTACCTCTTCTCTCTCTCCCTTTGTGGTTCCACTCGCTTCCTTTAGGTCCAAGGAGAGGGACAGCTCTGACTTGCAATTGCATGTTTCCTTCCTCATTTTGCAATAGCACGATAGACTTTCTCTGTTCCCCTAGGGATATGACAAAATAGTACTCAAGAAGGACCCAGGGCCAAATGGCAGGTGTAAAGGCCTGGGCCCCAAGTCTTATTCTCTTTTCCATCCTTGTGTTTTAAGTCACGTAAGCTGTTTAAAGGGATGAGGATGGCGAAATCTTGTTGTTTCATGATATCTTAGTCAGTAATTTTCCAAGTTCTGTTTTTCCAGATAAAGGCACATGGCTGAAAAATGGCTGGAAAAACCCTCAGCCTGCTAAGGCAGTGTTATTAAAAAGTTCTCATCATATTTTTAATATTATTTCCACTTCTAGTTTTTCTCTAGAAAAATGCTTACATAATATGTTTTTGTCCAACCCTTAATTTTTAATCTTTCTTTTTCACTTAGAAAATGGTTTTCTTATCATCAGCTTGTGACTGGGGCAGCAGAGGTGAGGGGTGGGGTGGGTATGGCAGAAGACAATGATAACAACAGAGCGATGTGGCTTGTGTCTTTGCTAGAGAATTTTAGGCTGTTCACATACCAGGTATTCTTGATTTTAATTCTTGCATCTTGTTTTCTGTTTATTATATATTACACTTGGATGTTAGTTCTTTTCTGATTTTTGCTATCTTGGTTAAGATATCCTATCATTCATTCCTCTTCCCTACCCGCCTGTATTAGGATTCACGTGTGGTTGTGAATTCAGAGAGGAGCTTATCTCTCTTTGGAAATTGGAGTTCAGGGTTCATAAGCGTCTGTTCCCTGAGGTTGTTCAGGCACCACAAGCCATATGTAAAGTTGTGCCCAGCATTCTCTAGGGCTGTGGTTTTCAAACTTGAACATGTATGAGACTAACCAGGAAGGACCGGTAAGACATAGACTGCTGGACCCCACCCCGAAAAGTTCTGATTTAGGAGGACTGTGGTAGGGTCTGAGAGTTTTCATTTCTAAGAGGTGCCCAGGTTGTGCCAATGCTGCCAGTCTGCCACACGTTTTTGGTGTGGCACTTCTCTTCCCTTCCTGGCCCGGGACAGCTGACTTTCACAGCTCCATGACTGAGCCCTGCTGGACTGTCAGAAAGCTCCAAAGCATAGCCCTTATTTGAAGCTGCCATGTGCCAGGCTACAGTTATAGAAGCAAGAGGTGACAGATGATTTATGGGGACAACCAGATGTTCTTAGAACACCACCCACTGTTGTCCTTAATTTGAAGCCACTACTGTGCTTGTCGGTGTTGCCATTGGCTAAGCCAGTATTCCTCAGGTCAGATACAGGAATGGTATCTCAGGACCATGGCGAGCCAGCCAGCAGTGCCAGGCACGGCGCCTCCACTCCTGGGGGCTGGTGAAGAGCAGGGAGGCGGGGGCTTCCCCGAGTCCTCACTATTTCCAGGCTGTTCCCAGTCATCAGGTCTGGCAGCCACGCCTTCTGCCACCTGGAGCCACGTCCCGATCTCACAGGCCTCACAGGATTGGGGGGCCTCTCTAAGACCCAACTTTGGGATGAAGAGTGTCTTGCTGTGCTTTCTTCCCCCAAATTGCCTTCATCAACTCCAGATATTACACCTAATTGACTAGTGCCCATAGAGCTTGGGGACAGGCCATTTGAACCCTGAACTGAGCTGGGGCTGGTTGGCCTGTGCAGCTCCTTATACCCCAGTGAGATCAGAAAAAGGGACTGCCAGCCCTGCTTTCTACCACTGTTAACTCATAAGGAGGTGAACTGGGGAGAAACAGGGTCACAGAGGCTTATCGGGAGCAGTTGACACTTTCTATGTGTTATGAGTCTATGGGACTTTATTTGGGAAACAGCAGGATCATTTCCTCATGCTGTCTCCTGGGTAGCCTTTACATTCATTTCCCAAGTCCATTCTCCAGCCAGGAAAGTGGAGCAGAGCCCAGATGTGTGCTGAATGGAAGGGAGCCAACCTGGACCCTAACGTATCTGCCTGGAAGGGGAGAAGCAGGGCCCTAGCCAGTCCTGAAAGCTCCCCCAGGCCCCTTCCCATCTCGGTAAAATGACCCGTTTGAACCAAATCTCATGGAGGCCCTTCCAGCTCGTGCTGTAGAATTCCTGTGTGATCCAAATGCCAGTGCACTGGGAACTGACTTTTTATTTCTGCGAGGTGTCTTCCAGAATCTGTTTGCTCAGTTCAGCCCCTTGTTTGGGACTAGAGACTGCCCCATTGCCAGTCTCCCAGCCTGTTTTGCCCAGACTTCTCCAGGCTGGGCAGCTCAGGCGCCAGCCCTGGAAGGGTGGGTAGTGTCTGAGGCACTGCCTGGCTAATGATTGACGGAGGCTTCAGCTATTCTTGATTCATGGCATGTGGGTGGGGAGTTGAATGTTTAGCAGCACCTTCTGTGGGCTTTTTGTTCAGTGCCTGGGAAAATGCGGTTAGGGTTGGTGGAGTGCTGCCCTGGGGCACCCTGGCTTGTTTCTGTGGCTTAATGGCATCTGTGACCCACACCTCGGAGGTGAGGCAGAGCCCCACATCGGGACGGCAGGGCACTGGGGCCTTGCAGTACCTGCAAAGGTGGGCCACCTACCCCCTTCGTAGCAGAGTTAGGGATGCTCATACATCCTGGAGGTCCTGCCTTGGCATGGGAGGGGCAGAGGGGAATGTCCTAGTGTCCTCTGTCCCCAGAATTCCTAGAAGCTCTGATGAAAGGGGCCATCAGAACATTTGCCACCAGGTGTGGAGAGATGAGTCAGAGTCCACTCGTGGCCTGTCTGTGTCGCCGACCTTGCCGTGCCTAGCCCTGTGCTAGCTGGTGGCAGGAAGAGAGGCAGGCCTACAGCCTGGGCGATCAATCACTCTCTCACTGGGGGCCTAGGAAACAGTAATTATGGCTCTGGCACTAGTTAGGTGTCTGACCCTTGCTTGTCAAGAATCATCTCTGAGCTTTCGTTCCCTTAAGATGATGATACCTATCTTGTAGCAACATTGTGAAGGTTAATGAGGGATATATATTGAGGTAATAATATACAAGGGCTGTCCAGAAAGAATCCAGCCATATAATATAAACAATAGAGGTATTTATGCCTGGATTTTTTTTCCAGACAGCCCTTGTATGTACCTATCATAGGTACTGGAAAACTGGGAGTGTTATTAGAACAGTAGAGAATGTAGAAAACATTTTACACCAAGTGCTGGTAAGTTCCAGGAAGGGCAATCATTGTAGGTGGAGAGATCAGGGTGGGCTTCCTGATAGAGGTGGAGTTCCATGAGGCCTAAAGGAAGGCTCAAAGGAGACGGAACAGACCAGGTGAAGGGGCTGTCTGAGCGGAAGTCCTGAAGGTGCAGAGTGCTAAGGAGTCGGCTTGACTGAGCTAGGAACGTGCATTTCCTGTGATTCTTTGCATTACACGTATACCTCTGGGAACCTTCCATTTTCTTGACATGGCACAGTGCCTCACTCTTGGGTGGGGAGAGTGACACTTTGGCAGAATTTAGGATCCCACCTGCACAGGGGTCAGCCCGTACCTGAGATCTGAACAAGAATCTTCTCCAGTGTGACCTGTAGTCTCTGGTAGGGATTTATTTTCAGCCTGCAGCTGTACAAGGCTGGCTGGGCATCTTGCCACCATTAGAACAGCCCTCAGTAAATACTGTGAGTGAAAAAAGGGGTTCTATGGAAAGTGACCTCACTGGGTGATCAGATTATAAATTCCTAACTGAGCAGGTCAGCTGGGTAGTGACACCAGGCCTGTAACTTCTTTAGTAAAAGGTTTACCTTTGACTTAAGCAAGCCCTGTCCATTGTTTGTGCATTCAGAGTTAACATGCCTTTGAAATAAGCTGTAACCACCCTTGGAACTCTGGAATTTTAACTAGCTTGTAATCCAATCCTACTTTGCTTTCCCGACCTTCCTGTAATCTTCTTACCTCCCTCCTTAATTTTAAATGCATAAAAGAAGCTGTAAAGTGTTATTCTCCAGAGCATTTAAGATCTTGCTCCCTGGCATATGTTGTCAGTTTGGCTCAGATAATTTCTTACAAAGATGCTCTACAAGTTGGATGTTTCTTAAGTTGACAGTACTGTTCAAAGGAGCGTTCCTGGGGCTTCTTGGCAAAGCAGGAATGCCACGGGGAGCTGGAGTAAATCCTGTCAGGTCTTCTAGGTTTGAAGGGACTGGGGTTTTCCAAAGCTGTTTGAACAGGGTCTGAGGACTGGCTGATGGAAGGATCGAGGCCTCCCTGAGAGAGGCCAGGGGACTCCCTGCGGCCTTTCAATGAGGGGAGTCCAATCTTTGGCCTTCCTCGGGCCACATTGGAAGAATTGCCTTGGGTCACACCACAAAATACACTAACACTAATGATAACTGATAAGCTAGAGAAAAAAAATCGCAAAAAACTCATCATGTTTTAAGAAAGTTTATGAATTTGTGTTCAGCTGCATTCAGTGCCATCCACGGGTTGGACAAGCTGCCTTTATATCTTTAGTCATACCCGGCCTCCCTCTCTCCCCAGTTTATTATGAGAGAGGATCTGTGACAGACTTTCATATGGAGGTGAGATGGCTCATGCATCTTAACTGGTAGGACCCAAGTTGTTGCAGGAAGCGACACCCGAAGGAGGCTATCAGACACTCAGACACCTCTTTAGATGGAGGAAGGAGATTTTATTAGTCAGCGGAGCATGCAGAGCTAGCAGCACCTAAGCACACGCTCCCCAAAGTCAGATTCCCCATAGTTTATATGCCATTCTAGTGTCCATGTGATTTGCCTAGGGTCCTACATGCCTTCTTGACTCAAGGTGGGGAAGGGGAATAGCTGTGGGAATGTAGGAGTTTCTGGATAAATCTTGTTAGAGGGATAAATCTTTTTAGAGGTTTCCTGATAAATCCTGTTACTTTGTTTGTGGGAGTCTCCAGGAGTCCAGTCACAGATTTATAGGGTGTAGTTAATCTGTCACTGGTGTGAGAGTCCCCAGGAGGCCCCTTTCTTCTGCTATCTTAAAATTCTTTCCCTCTCCAAGTGACATCTACTCCTTTGATTACATGCAGGTTCCAGCAGGGACAGCCCCGGTAGGGACAGTGGGCAGTTGAAGCAGGCACACACACCTGGCTCAAGGGGGCAGCTGCTAGAGCCATAGCTGTGTGTCACCACCCAGAAATGTTGGACCCTTGTTGCCAAGTCTCCTATTTTCCATTTTAAGTCTTAGATTCTGAACTTTTGCAGCCCTGCCCCTTCCCACAAGAAATAAATGTTTGTGAACTACGAAATATAAAACCTTCACAGAGCCCCCAAGTTCTGGGCAGCCCAAGTTGACAACATGGATCCCTCACAGGCCCACTCATTTAATAGGTGAGGGAGAGAGATGTGCAGGAGAGCTTTGGGTTTGCCCATCAGAGAGAAGTGGTTTTCTAGACACTCCTCCACCCCTCTCCTGATTATCAGCTTTATCTCCATTCTTCCTAGGAATGGCTTTTAAACACATCCTCTAGTCCTCTGAGGGTGTTTTCTGCGGTGGCTCTATTGTGTTTCTCTGGCAACTGAGAGCCTGGGACAGGCCAGGACTTTGTTTTTTCCTCCTCTGTCCCCTGAGAGTCTAGCCCAGAGGTGGAATTACTGTGCAGCTAATAGAAGTTCAGCTTCAGCCCTGCCTCCGCTTCACGTGCCTATGGCCCTTGTAAAATTTGCCCAAAAATGTTATGTATTTATTTCCTTAAAGGTTGAGCCTAAAGTTTTATAGGCACCAGGCCTCTTAACTTGGACCTCCCCTATAAGTGCTGGTAAAAACCCCATGTTTGGCTGGAGTCCTGCCTTTTGGACAGTGAGCTCTTGGCATGGGAGCAGGAGGCGGGGGTCCTGGACCTGCCTTGTTGGGATCTTGCTGTCACCTGAGCATGTCATTTCCCCCTCTCTGGTTGTCAGTTTCCCCATTTGTGAAATGAGAGAGCGGGTGGGGTGGGTGGGAATGAACTGAGTAAGCTCTAGGGCTGAGTGACCTCTGCCATCTCATTGGCATGGTCCTGGCACACTGGGTGTGATTGCTCCCACCCAAGTGGATCATGCTGGAACCTTCTCCCTCCCTAGTGCATTTGCATTGCTGGCTGGGTGTGTCTGGCGCCGGCCACAGGGAACTTTTGAGACCATGGTGATTCATGTGGACTGATAATACAAGTGAGCAAAGCTTTGAGCTCTTGTCCCCAGACATACAGGAAAGGTGAGCTCCTGGTGACTCCTTTCTCAGTTGGGATGGTGTTTTTAGTGGTTGTGGTGACTTATTACTTCTTTTTTTCTTTTCTTTTCTTTTTTTGACAGAGAGAGAGAGAGAGAAGGGGGAGGGCCCAGAGCAGTCTCCATAGTTGCACATCATTAGTTTTCTACATAGTTTCATGTCATTAATTTTCTACATAGTTTCATTCCACAGGTGGGTGCGGGGCTGTACAGGGGGGCCTCCTACACAGGAAATTCACCTGGGTGCGACCCAAACTCGGGGGGCACACCCCAGCTCAGAATATTGGGTCCGCACAGGCCGCGGTCAGGATTCGATCCTCGGACCTTAGGGCTACAAATGAGTGCTCAGCCCACTGAGCCAATCCCGGCTTCCCCAGTTTATTACTTTTCTTGTCAAAGAAAACTTGCATTAGGGCAACTTGTGCATAGATCTCTGATGCAAAGAGAGCAAACACCTTTTCAAAGACGACACGGGGAAGGATCTGGAGGGAAAGAGAGAAGCAGTGGCAACTGTATATATTTGTTTTCTGTAGCTGCTATGACATTACCACAAATTTACTGGCTTAAAAATCACAACTATTTTTGTGGTAAAATATACATAACAAAGTTTACCATTTTAACCATTTTTACGTGTGTGGTTCAGTGGTACTAAATACATTCACATTGTTGTGCAACCATCCCCACCAGCCATCTTGCAGAATGTTTTCATCCTCCTAAACTGAGACTATCCATTAAGCCAGGGGTGTCCAGCCTGGTGGCTTCCCAGGGCCACACTGGAAGAAGAAGTGTCTTGGGCCACACATAGAACACACTAACACTAATGATAGCTGATGAGCTAAAAAAAATATATTGCAAAAACATAAAAATGTCATAATGTTTTAAGAAGGTTTATAGATTTGCTTTGGACTGCATTCAAGGCTGTCCGGGGCCACATGCGGCCAGTGGGCTGTGGGTTGGACAAGCTGTGGTTACACGGTAAGTCCCCAAGTCCCCACCTGTAGCCCCAGGCAGCCACTCTTCTACTCTGTCTATTACCCTGGGTACTGTATAAAAGTGGAATCACAGAGTTTATCTTTTTGTACCTGGTAAAACAATTCAGCCAAGTGAACTGTGAGATCTAATCGACTCTCTTAAGCGAGCAATTTATGAATCCAGCAGCATCCCATCTAGCCACCAGAGGAGAGCTGGGAGGGGTACAAAATGCAGGGTTTTCATAGGAAGAAAGGTGAGACAAGGGAGCTATTAAGAAACTAAGAGAAAGGATTATTTAGAGGCCTGGTCTTTCTTTGGGGGGAGAGAATGGAAGGGTTTTTATCATGCAGATTGCCTCTTTCTATGATGGGAGTGGGGCTTACACTGGTTCATCCATGTGGTAGCATAGCAGTTTCCTTTTTAAGGGCAAATGATATTCTGTTATGCATATGCCACATTTTATGTGTTCGTCTGTTGATGGACATTTGGGTTATTTCCGCATTTTGGCTGTTGTGAATAGTACTCCTATGAACATGGGTGTACAAATGTGCTTGAGTCCTTGCTTTGTGTTCTTTCGGGTGCATATACCTAGAAGTGGAATTGCTGGATCATGTTTAATTGGTTTGAGGACCTGCCGGACTGTCTGCCTCTTGGTCGCACCATTGTACCACATGACTTTTGTGTTGTTCAGTTGTGTCTGGTGGCTGTCACAGTGGTTGTTGGTAGGCTTGTGTCGCTTCTGGAGGCTCTCACAGTGCTTGTTGGTCAGCTTGTGTCGCTTCTGGAGGCTCTCACAGTGCTTGTTGGTAGGCTTGTGTCGCTTCTGGAGGCTCTCACAGTGCTTGTTGGTCGGCTTGTGTCGCTTCTGGAGGCTCTCAGTGCTTGTTGGTCAGCTTGTATCGCTTCTGGAGGCTGTCACAGTGCTTGTTGTTGGTCTGCTTGTATCGCTTCTGGAGGCTCTCAGTGCTTGTTGGTCTGCTTGTATCTTCTGGAGGCTCTCACAGTGCTTGTTGGTCGGCTTGTGTCGCTTCTGGAGGCTCTCAGTGCTTGTTGGTCGGCTTGTATTGCTTCTGGAGGCTCTCACAGTGCTTGTTGGTCAGCTTGTATCGCTTCTGGAGGCTCTCACAGTACTTGTTGGTCGGCTTGTGTCACTTCTGGAGGCTCTCAGTGCTTGTTGGTCGGCTTGTATCGCTTCTGGAGGCTCTCACAGTGCTTGATGGTCGGCTTGTGTCGCTTCTGGAGGCTCTCACAGTGCTTGTTGGTAGGCTTGTGTCGCTTCTGGAGGCTCTCACAGTGCTTGTTGGTCGGCTTGTGTCGCTTCTGGACGCTGTCACAGTGCTTGTTGTTGGTCTGCTTGTATCGCTTCTGGAGGCTCTCACAGTGCTTGTTGGTTGGCTTGTGTCGCTTCTGGAGGCTCTCAGTGCTTGTTGGTCTGCTTGTATCTTCTGGAGGCTCTCACAGTGCTTGTTGGTTGGCTTATATCGCTTCTGGAGGCTCTCACAGTACTTGTTGGTAGGCTTGTGTCGCTTCTGGAGGCTCTCACAGTGCTTGATGGTCGGCTTGTGTCGCTTCTGGAGGCTCTCACAGTGCTTGTTGGTAGGCTTGTGTCACTTCTGGAGGCTCTCAGTGCTTGTTGGTCAGCTTGTATCGCTTCTGGAGGCTGTCACAGTGCTTGTTGTTGGTCTGCTTGTATCGATTCTGGAGGCTCTCAGTGCTTGTTGGTCTGCTTGTATCGCTTCTGGAGGCTCTCACAGTGCTTGTTGGTCGGCTTGTATCGCTTCTGGAGGCTCTCAGTGCTAGTTGGTCGGCTTGTGTTGCTTCTGGAGGCTCTAGGGGAGAATTTGTGTCTTGGCCTTTCCAGCTTCTAGAGGCCCATCTGTATTCCTTGACTCATGCATGGCCCCTCCTCTACACATGGAGTCCTGTCTCACACTTATCTTTTTCTTTTATGTTTATTTCTCCTTATACCTTTCTTTTCTCAGTAACACAACCAGGAAAGGACTCAAGTAATTAGGTTGGGCCCACCATCTCAAGGTTGGTAACCTTGATCACATCTACAAAGTCTCTTTGGTCTTGGCCTTTGAAAAGCCCTCTCCTCTCCCGCACCCGCTTCCCAGCATCGTATAGACCTTGCCCCCACCCATGTGGGCTGGACTCCTGGTAGAACAAGTTTGGGTGGATGTGCAGGATCTGTGATGACCCTCTTTTCCCCTCTTTTCATCAGAGTCTGCCCTTTTTGGCCATTCAGGAAAGAACAACATTGGGTGAGCTGGTCACAGAGTGAAGAGAATTGTTTGTACTTTACAAGGGTCTTTCCTGTTCTTACCTTTATTCAGCCCTCACAGTAACTCTGGGTAGGTCATATCTTTGCAGACAGCTTAGAAGTTCAGAGAGATTAAGTTGTGAGTGAAGGCCACACAGCAAGTGGCAGAGTTAGGACCCAGACCCTAGCTCCCATGCTAATGCTTCTTAGGAGGTAAGTTAAAATTAACCGAGTTCCTACTATTAATATTTGCTAATAAGCCACATGGTAGATAGCTTTATATGTGTGTGTAAGTGCATCAGCTCCCCACAGTCACACAGTAAGATGGACGTATTTTCCCATATTTTACAGGTGAGGAAAAAGGTCCAAAGAAGTCAAGCAACATACTTTAGGTCACGCAGCCAGCAGCAGGTGGTAGAGCTGGAATTAGAATCCTTGTCATTGTACTACAAACTCTGTGTCATCCCGGTTGCCCAGCAGCTTGTTAGGAGATAACATCATGGCTGTGGGCTGTGGGTAAAATTCATATGGCAGAGCCTTGTGACAGTCCCCTGATGTTTGTGGCCCTTGCTGGGGGAGTGTGGGTGGTGTGAAGATGGGGGAACTGGTTTAGAGTGGGGGAGAGTAAATGGGGTGGTAGAAGTCCTGCAGAGAAACGGGTTAGAAATTCTGAGACCCAGTATTGATGATGCTTAGGCTGTGTGATCTGTGATGAGCCACTTAGCTCCCCCTCACCCCACCTGGATGAGGGGGTTCAGGAAAGGCACTCCCCAAGTTCTCTTCCAGCTGAGCCACAGAAAGGTTGCGTTGTGAGGACATTAACTGCACAGGGCTTGGAGCGGGGGGCAGTAGTGGACCAAGCTGATCCTGGAGAAATGGCACTTGGGTTGGACTTTGCAGGCAATGGACAGACTTGAGAGCTAAGTGGAGGCAGCACGTGTGGCTCAGACCCCACTGGACTTGTGCTTGATGAGCGCCTGCTGGCTCTTCCTGCTTTGCTTCTCAGGCTGGCCCTGGGAGGAGCCGCTGCTGATCAGGTGGTGTAACTGGCAGCAGCTCTGCCTGCGGAAGTGGTGAAACACACACAGATCTGTCCCCACTTAGGAACACAGCCCACCGTTTCCCTTTTGCTTTGGGGCTTGGGGGGACAAAGTGTTTCCTTCTCTCCTGACTATACCTTGAACTTAGGACTTCAGTGAGGGGCTATTTTCTCTTGCCACTGGCCTGTCACAAGAACCTTGGTGCCAACAAGGACCATGGGCAGAGCCTCTGTCACGTTCTGGGCCTGGGTTTCAGCCAGATATTGACACCATATCTGGGTTCACCTTCTTCCTCTGTGGCCCACTTTCCACTTCCCAGAAATCCCAGTTTGGGGTTGGCATATAACAAAGTGTTGGATCTTCTGGAAGCCTGTTTGGTGTGGACACGTGTCAAAGGGGACTCTCCCCGTGAACAGGAATGAGTCAGGTGCACTAGAGCGCTGTGCTGTGAAGGGGCTGATGTACACATCTTGTGTATACATCTGTGTGTGTGTGAAAATGGTTCTCCCCCCTCTCCCTCCCTCTTCTCCCTCCCAAGACCCAGTCTGGGAAGGCAGCTGAGAGGATATGAAATGGTTTCTGTCAGGGTCAGGAGCCCCAGAGTAGAAGCATAGATAGGGGATCGGTTCCAGTATCCACACAGATACTACGTACAATCTGAGGATGTTCAATCCCCTCATAAAGTGGCATAGTATTTACTTATAAACTATGCACATCTGCCTAGATTACTGATAATACTCCATACAGTGTAAATGCTGCGTAAATAGTTGTTACATTGTTGGTTGAATCCGTGGATGCGGAACCCGCGGATGCGGAGGGCTATCTGTCCTGGCAGCAGGCTCCTGGGTGCTCAGGGCTGGAGGCTTGTGGAGGCCCAGGCCCTGCTTCTGCCAGTCCCTCCTTCCAGGCAGGTTTCTTCTCCAACAGCACTTTCCAAGGGTAGTTGCCTTCCCACCCCAGCCCAGCCTTCCCTCCCAGTCAGCTTCTTGTCTCTGCTTCCTGCCCTCCCCATTCCTGGAGCTTGGACAAGGCTCTGGGCACCCAGGGATGCAGAAAGATGGAAAGAAAACATTGTCCATTTCCTGTTGGTGGTTTCTCCTTGGGGGGATTGGGGAATCCAGCACAGCCATGCGCAGAACTGCTGCTGCTACAGGGCTGGGCCTGGTGTGGGAGACAGCCGGCCGATGTCGCTCCTCCCGTCCCCTGCCCTTCACACTGTCCTCACTCTCCCACCTCTCCGGTATTCCCCCACCCCCACATTGCACATCTGGTTATTAACAGAAGGCCCAGGGTCCCCTGGGACCCTTTCATCCTGTTGGCTATTTTATAATGGGGAAACTTATCGTGAGAGTTTATGTGATATCAGAACGTATTTGACATTAAACGGTTACCATCTGCGTTTTACAACTGTGGAAAACTGAGGCCGGGAAAGGCTGGGTAATATGCCCAAAATCACACACTGAGTGGAGAGCAAAACTGGGATTTGAACCTGGACAGTCTGGCTTCATAGTTTATGTTCTTCCCAGTGCCCTACACTGCCTTTAATGAAGTACCTGGGATCGTGGTGAACACGGCCATTCTGATGCCCAATCCCTTGCTGTCCCATCAGTCAGAGTCTAAGTTTCAGTCTATGAAATACTAGTTTCTGGGGCGGTGGGCTCTATGAGGAAGTCAAGCACAGGTGAAAGCCCAGGTTTCAGGGTTTGAATTCTGGCTTAGTCGTTCATTAGCTGTAACCTTGCACAAGTTACATAATCTCTCCATACAGCAGTTCCCTCGTCTCTAATACGGGGATCATAATCTTAGTATTTGTCTTCTAGAGTTGTTATAAAGTGAAATTTCATGTAAAAACACAACACTTTTCCTAGCACGTAAGTATTCGGTAAATGCTAATTATTATTATTATTGCCTAATAAATTTGGGGAATTTGGGGATAAAGTTAAGCAAGCTCCTTTGTTACAGGACTTCTCAGAGCCTTTAGTACACCATTTTGAATTGGCACTTTCTTGGAAGGGGATGTAATGGGCAGCATTTTCCAAAATTTTTGAACAACTAATCTCCCTTTTTTAAACTGGGCACCTGTTAAATTCTTAACTTGCAAACTGTTGGTGTTAGAGAACACAGTTCAGAAAGCACTGAGCTGTGCCTCATGCGGCCCGTTACTGCTTGGCAAGACTGAGCGGGGGTAGGGGGTGCAGGCTAGGCCCGAGCCAGACTTTGGATGATTGTGTGTGGCAGAGCGTGTGCTGTGCCTGGCCTCCCTCCTCCCTCTTCCCATAGGTATGGGGAGAGGGATGTGATGTGAGCTGAAGTTCCTGAGAGTTTCAGGATCCTCCCAGCCATGAGGAATGGCTTGGACAACCTCAGTTCAAAGTATAGTTACTGTGCTGTCTTCCTTTGGGGGGGATTTTAAAGTAAGTCACCAACTGCAGGACTGGCTGGGACCACCAAACACACCAGCCAGCTCAGGTTGAAATGGTCGCAGGTTATGGGACACAGCCCTGTTAGGGGAAGGAGGGCAGCTCTGCTTTCAACAGGCCGAACTCTAGCACAGATCCTCGTCCTGAGGCGTTTGTGACTGGGTTAAGCTGCGTCTCTGCGGATTTTAGCTACAAAGCTGAGGTGGTTAGAAACGACATTTTGGAAGTCTATAAATCTAGGATTGGGATACTAACCTAATGAGGGTGCCCTCCTCAGGAGTCCAAAAATCCACAAGGAGGGGAGAACCCTGAGAGGTGAAGCACCCACATCCCCCCCATGGGATATCGAGATGTATGGAGGTGACAGCCTGCTCCAGGTCACTGGTTGGGATACTTTTCCATGTGACATTCTTGGAACTGGACGACCTTAAGTAGATGTTTCTGTCTTGCTCTGGAGCCCATTCACACACTGTTCTGGGTTGTTGCCTCTCGCTATCCAGCATAGTGACCCGGGTGGGGAATGCCCACACAGCCCGGGTGGTGTGTGGAGGCCAGGGGCTGCTCTTTATCTCCCCCAAAGCATCAGGAGGTTCACCAGGTGGGAATGCGGATGACTAATTACACTGAGGCTGACCAAACCTGGCTTTGTACCTGTAGATAAGCAAATAAATACCTTGGGATTTTTTTAAAGTTATACATATATATAGGAGCATACACACATAGGCATGTACATTTCTGTGTCTGGGTTCTTTTTGTTTGTTTGTTTTGAATTATACTTTAGAAACTGCTCAGTGGTGACCTTTAGGTAGGGGGTTAGAGGGGAGAATGACTTTTGCTTTTCACTTTATGCTTTTCTGTTCTGTTTGAATTTCCCTACAGTGTGTTTGCATTCCTTTTATTTTTTTAAATTTTTGAATGTAATTTATTTTTAGGGCAGTTTTAGGCTCACAACAAAATTGAATGGAAAGTGTGGATTTTTGGATGATGTGCATGTGTATAGCCCCGCCCGTATCCCTGTCTCCCATTGTTGGGTGGGGGAGTGAGGTTCCTTGTTCTGGGTGATTCTGCCTCTTCTCCCAACATAGCATTTCTAGAGTCCTGTGTTTGGGGACTCTGGCTAGTGCTCTTGTGAGCCCTTGAAATTTAATGGTAGACTTGTATGATGAATACACAGCTTAAGTGTACAGACCCTGTTATGGTTCCTGAAAGGCTGCCTATGTACCTGCTGTATGTTTTCAACATTCCCCTAGCTCTCGGAAGCTCGGTTCTGATGGGATCTGGGAGTGCCCTGGCTCTGGTGCCTGTCCGCAGAACCTGTTGCTGGGAATAATGGCTAGAGTATAAGCTAGAAAGTGCCCAGATACCTTCAAGAAAGAGCATTTCCCAAAAACTACATGGACATAGTCGTTTTGTGGTTACTTGAGGGTAAAGGGGGAGGTGGGTAGGAGAGCGGAGGAGGGAGAAGGGAGGGGGCATCAACTATATGGTGATGGAAAGAGAACTAAGTCTGGGTGGTGAGCACATAATACAATGTATAGACAATGTAATACAGAATTGTACACCTGGAAGCCATGTAATTTTTACCAACCAATGTCACCCCAATAAATTTAACAATTAAAAATATTCTTAACACAACAAAATTTATAGGAACAACCTGTTAGTTTGGAAAGAAAGAGAGAAAAGCAAAGGAAGGAAAGGAAAGGAAAGGAAAAAAAAGAAGGAAAGAAGGGTGTTTCCTGGAGTATGGAGCTGGGGACGGAGTACTTGTTTAAATTTCAGATTCCTGGGCTCATCCAGGTGGACCGGCCCAGAATGACAGGCCCAGGCATCTGCATTTCTCGTGAGCTTTCTATGTGATTGTCATGCATGATGCTTCTGTGCTACCCAAGGTATGGTCAGTCAAGCAGCACCCCATCACCTGGAAGCACGTTGCAAACGCAGCTTTGGGGGCCTGTTCCAAACCTGATTCAGACATTGTGGGGGAGGTTTAACAAACCCAACAGATGATTGTTTTGCAGACTGAAGTCTGAGAAGTGCCAGGTTAGCCAGGGAGGGCCACAGCTGGAGGTAATCAGGTGCACAACTGCGGGCACATGGACACCGCGAGGAAGGAGAGGTGTTTGTGCTGCAGCAGCCCCAAGAGGCTGGACCAGAGGCCGGAAGTTTCCCCGGAGGCTGCTTTCCAAGAATTGGAGCAGTCCTGAAAGAGGCCGCTCCTGCCGTGAGTCCTCAGGTCAGCGTGCCTGACCAGGGCTGGCCTAGATCAGGGTTATGTCCTGGCCTGTCAGAATCACATCAGCAATGTGAAGCATCCCCACCCAGTGTTTCTCTGTGAAAGGACAGAAGGAGGAGAGAGCATTGGAGAGCACAGTTGTGCCACGTGGGTGGTAGAGAGAAAGCAGTCTGTCGGATTGTAGTGCACTTGTGTTCCCTTCTGTTGTGGACAGAGAGGTGGGACAGGCGTTGAGAGGGGAAGGTGAGGGACCTGGAAGCCCCACCGAGCCCCACTTTGAGCAGGGATATGGCAGCCATGGGTTCCTAGAAATGACTTCACCAAGAACAGCAGGGGGTGCCCCGTGGTAGCTTCTTTTGAGGCCAGTTACCCGAAGACTGAATGATCAGTAGATTTCTTAATTTTCAAAAAAAGGGAAGAACGTGGATGTTGTCCGTCAGAGTTGCATGCGGATCCCTCCTAGGACGTGCAGTAGCCCCAAGGTCGCCCCCGGCTTTCTGGATGGTTTGCGTTTCTCCTGTGGTTATTTAGAGGTTAAATTGGAAGGCTCTGGGCATGGGAAATGTGTTAGCACCCTCATTCAATGCAGGCCCCTTTATCTCATTGTGAATGCAGAGGGGAAATCTGTGCTGGGTTGTGGTGGAGTTAGGTGGCCAGGTAGCTAGCTGGTCGAGTACCTGTTCTCACTGTCGTCAGGCTGGGGAGTGGTCAGCAGTGACAGTTCAGGAGTGTCCATCCTTGGCCTTTTCTGTACTGGATAGAACACAGAGCTAAGTGAGAGCACACTGAAATGTTTGATGCTGATCAGAATCCCAGACTCAGTAGCTGTAGCTGCAGGCAAAAGGTAGGAAGAATTTATTAGGAGTCCTCAGGTCTCATTGTCCAGAGCACCCAAGTGTTGGCAGTCCAGCGGGTAGGGAGAGGATGGTCCTGCCCTGCACGCTCCAGACCACACCTGGGCCTTCTGGTTCTGAAGAGACTCAGAAAGAGAAGGGAGTGGGCCACAGACTGTAAATGATTTCAGGCAGGAAATGGTAGGGGGACTGACTGTTCTTTCTGCAGGGGAAGACTGGAGGGCTCTTGGGGAGAGGAGAAGATCCAGGGATGAGGACTGCTCTTTGGACCTGGGACTAGATCCAGCCTGCGGGGCACTCAAGGGCAGAGCTCATTGCCAGAGGACAGATCCTGACTCATGCCGGGGACTGTGAGGCCCTGGTGGGAATGCGGTCCTACCCCAGGCGGGGAACACCCAAGTGGGAACACTGGCTGCCAAGAGTCCCGTGGTGTATTTATATACTGATGCCAGCCCAGGCCCTGAGCACGGCTGCCATGCACTGAATGGACCCTGTGTGAGTGATTCAAATCGGGGGGGAACATCCACAACCTCCAGTGAGCTCAGAAATCACCACCTGAGTTGGGCCTTTTTTAAAGTTCTTTTAATAGTTAATACATGCATGTGGCAAAAGCGCAAACATAAAACAGTAAGTTCATTTCTATCCCCAGGATTTTTTCTCTAAAGGCAACCAGTGCTACCCAGTTTCTTGATTATTATTCCAGAGATGGTGTCTCTCTGTGTATATATACACACACCACTAAGTTTATATGTTTTCTAGTTTTCAGTATTAGCTCAGCATTATACCAGACTCTCCATTAACCAGAACGCAAGAGATTTTGCCTGTTGCTTGAGAGTGCCGGTTAATGGAGAGTCTACTTATATTTATCTGGTATATACCAATCCCTGTGGGTGCCCGTTAACTGAGAGTCTACTGTACCTTGATTAATAACGTTGACTATTTTATATCCCCATATGTAGAGCTGGCTAATACTAATAATAGCAAGAGTATCCACTGTATGGTTCTGTTGTGATTTATTTTAACAGCCTCTTATAGGTGGATATTTAGGGGTTTGTTGTTGTAACAAATAATGCTGCTGTCAAATCCATGTGTGGATGTCATCTTACACAGGTTTAAGTGTATCTGCAAAATAGATGTCCAGAAATTGAGTTTCTAGGTCAAAGAGTGTGTCACTTTTAATGTTGACACTTCTGTATCT
This sequence comes from Craseonycteris thonglongyai, assembly GCA_004027555.1. Lineage (NCBI taxonomy): Eukaryota > Metazoa > Chordata > Mammalia > Chiroptera > Craseonycteridae > Craseonycteris > Craseonycteris thonglongyai. The sequence continues at coordinate 59,885 of PVKE010001186.1, read as the reverse complement.
TTATTCAGTGATTTTCAGAATATTGGTAAGTGTGGACATCTTTAATCTTTAGTTATTTTTCTGTAATCACCTGTTCACATTATTTTAGTTTCTCTAGTGATTATTGGTCTTTTACTCATTGTAAAATATTTTTCCTAAATTTATTTCTCTTTATATTATTTTCTTTCTTTGTTTCTTATGCTGAACTTTAATTTTATGTCTGGGGTTTGGGGCCACTTTTTACATTTAAATCTTTGGTCCGGCTGAGATTTATTTTGGGATACGAAGCAGGGTGGCATCCAGCTTTTGCTTTGTGTTGCTTTTTCCCCACCTGGCTGTGGCTGGCATTGGCCTCATTGCTTGGGAGATGAGAAGTGGAGGCGGCATCTTTGGAACCCAAAGCTTCTGCGTAGTGGTGATCTCCAGAAAGAAATGTGATGGGGACATAGCTGTAGCTCCGTGTTCTCTCACAGGGACTTCCTCTTTCCCTCGTCAGAAGGTTCAGGCCCCAGGTATCTCCTCACCAGTGGGGTCTGAGGGTTCTGGGGGAAGGGTCAGGCCCAGGGCAGGACCTGCAGGGCTTTGTGCTGACATCCCATCAGCCACAGGGAGATGCATCAGCCTGAGTCCCAACCATCACACGACAGTGTGCAAGTTGGCTCACTCCACAGGTGGTCAGTTTGGCTCTGTTCGAGGTCACTTAGCCATCGTCTAGTCTCCCATTGCTTTGCCTTCAGTCACCTCTGGGTCCACTGATCAAAATAAATGGCCTCACCCAAAGGGCTGAGAAGCAGGCCCACCTGTAGGAACTGGTGGCACCTTAAGGAAGGCCTTCAGCTTCCTTGAAAGCAGCGTGCTTGGTTCTCCAGCGTAGCTGAGAAGGGCGCTAGAATCTTGTAGGTGGATAGCGGCTTCTTGAACAGTGTTTCTCAAAGTAGAGCATCACTTGGGAGCTTGTTAAACAGGCAAATTGGGGAAGCCGGGATGACTCAGTGGGTTAAGCGCTCACTTTGCAGCCCTGGGGACCAAGGATCGAATCCCAGCCCCGGGTTGCATGGACCCACAATGCTGAACGGGGCTGTGCCTCCCATGGGGGTGGCCCCCAGCTTCGTTCCTGCCCTGCATGGCTCCTGCCCACCTATGTGGAACAAAATTATGTTGAAAACTGATGATGTATAGCTGTGGAGACTGCTCTGGGCTCTCACCTTCTCTCTGTCTCTGTCAAAAACAATAAAATGAAACTTTTTTTAAAAAGCAACCAAATTCTGGTTCTATTGACCCACACTGTGCAGGTGGAGCCTACCATTGTATTTAACAAGCCCTCCAGGTAGTTGTGATGGGTTGCAGTTTGAGAATCAGTGGTCTATGCTGGCTTGGGGTCCTGGGGGTGACCAAGAAGTGCCTCACCTGCCAGATGAGCCTGCAGAGGTGATTGTTAAGGGCTCCTACAGGTTTCCTGACACACTCATTTGTCATTGGTTGCCTTTGCAAACTGTAGCAGCCACTGATTAGCAAGAGCAAGCAGGTTGCATGACAGTCTCTGGGAAGCTGGTATCACAGCAGATCTGTGTCCCTCCGGGTCAGTTTAATTGTCGTGAGCCACGACAGAGATCTGTATACAAACAGACTTTGTGAGAACAAGTGTCCCACCCAGCACCAGCAGCCTAGAGCTCCTGGTTCCAGGCCTTTCTGCTTCCCTTACTACTGAAATGCAAGTCACTTACCTTTCTGAGCACCACCTGCCTCTTAGAAATAGGGTGGTGCTGGATCAGATGAGCCCTGTGAGGGAACAGTGACTCCATATCAGGGTCCCTTGCTGGATGAACCAGAGGTTGGAGAGTGAAAAATGTAGCCAAGGCCGAGCCAATCTGGGGGCCTCTGTGAGAGCTTAGGGTCTGCAGGTTGGGCACAAGGGGGCGGACTCTGTCCTCTGTTGGGTGGATGGTAATAAGGTCACTGGAAAATAAAGACAAACAGATCTGGACCCCTGAGAATAAAGCGATGTGCTCTCTCCTGAGGCAAGAGGACAGCTCCACATACAAGAGAACAGCTCCTCCCTGGTCAGGAGAGGTGGGAGGGGAGCTTGGATAAATCGGTTTTTCAAGGAAAGCCACCACTCGTGGGTGGTGAATCCTGTAGTGGTGGGTGTGGATGTGAGTCTGGCCCTGAAGACAAGCCTGCCCCAGTTTCTATTTCTAGCTGGAGGCCTGGCAGGTAGAGTGTAAATTGGTTGCCACGGTCCAGCCTGATGCAACTTTTCCTGCAGTGTCCCGGCTGTGGGTGTTGCTGCTTTCCCAAGAAACCACCGGTAAGGCTGGTGGAAGCTCCTGGCAAAGCCTGAACTGCTTTCTTTCCTCTTTCTTACAGATCCAACCATGAGCTACCCAGGCTACCCCCCACCCACAGGCGGCTACCCCCCAGCGGCACCAGGTAAGAGGGCCTGGGGGCGGGGCAGGGGCTCCCCCTTTGCTCCTGGTCCAGGGGCGCCCCCTCTGCTCCTGGTCCAGGAGTGGAGGGGAGGAGCAAGTGCTTTCCACTTCCTCCCATGCTCCCAGCTGTGCAGCAGCGGGGCAGGGACAGGGCTGAAGAGCACATGGGCCCTGAGGCCAGGAGAAGCCTGGGTTTGAAGCTGCTTCTAAAGGCTGTGTTTCTGACTTAGCTGAGAGCAGTGGCCAAGTACCTTCTCCTTTTTGGCTCAGTTTTCTCCCTTGCAAATGGCTTCCTGGCTCTTTTCCTCACTGGGCTATTCTGGATGCTAACACAATAGCCAGGTAGAGCCTCTGGCACCGTGTCCTCGCAGCACTGTTCGGCGACTTGCACTTCTGCCTTGGGCTCAGGGTGTTGCAGCGGCAGGGTTCCCCTGCTGAGGGAGGATGTGGAGGCAGTCACCAGGGGTCACGTGCTCCTGCTGTGGCTATCAGAAGCTGTGGGCCCATATCTGAGGCTGCACGGGCCGCAGGCGGGTGAGGCGATCAGAACCTGGCCCCCACCACACAGCTGCTCGGCACACTTAGATGTCATCTTCCTCGGTTCCCACGTTGAGATTCGGTCTCCGTGGGAGGAGAGGAAACATGAAGGCTTCTGGGACGAGAGGGGGAGAAGAGACTACTCCAGGCCTGTCATCCTGAGGGTGCCTGGGATGCTGCCCCGTGCCCCTCAAGACCCCAGGGCACATTCATTTCCCTAGAGCTGAGGTCCTCCAGTCCGAGCACAAGGTCCCTGCAGGACATTTGGACCCACCTTCCCATGCAACAGGTGAAGGACAGGCCCCCAGCTGGGAGGCAGCTCAGCCACTGTCACATGGCCCATCAGGGGTTGAGCTGGGCCACGGCTCTGATCAAGCCCTAGCCCAGATTTGCCAACACGGGCCCCACCCAGTGCCCTCTCTAATGGGACTCCTGCCATCCACATCCTACCACTGCCATCTCTGTCAGCACCTGAGCAGTAGGAGAGGGAGCAGGCCCGTGATTCCGGGAAGGCTCTGTCCTGAGTGTCTGGGAACCCTGGAGCTCAAAAGCCAACCTTGTGGCCTCCAGGGCCTTTCTGCTACTGGGAGCAGAAGCACATCTGACAGGCCAGCAGCCTCAGGATGACACTAGCTGCTGTGCTGCTTGTCACAGTGCCGCCCAGCTCAGCCCTCCATGGGCATTAGCTCTCTCAGTCCTCAGCACAGCAGTTTGACACAAGCACTAGTTACTGTCCCCGTGTCAGCAGAGGGCGCTGACCTAGGGAGGTCTGTGCCTTGCCCCAGGGCCCATACTCTGGTTTTGCTGGTTTCAGAGCTGGGGCTTTTTACTTCTGTTACCACACTGTCCCCCTCACAAGGGCGGTGTCTGTGACTCAGGCTCATCTCCCTCTACCCTCCCATCCTGCTTCTCCTGCCTCTTATACACCTGTGGTCACAGCCACAGTGGCAAGACCCCATCCTCTGCTTTTGAATCTCCCTGAATTCTCAATGCTCCTGAGCTCACTGCTGTCAGGCTCAGCACAGCACAGTGACCTCAAATGACCTGTGCTTATGTCTGCCTTCCCAGCCCACAGTGCTGAGCCCAGGGGGCAGGTCTGCCCTGGCCCTCCTGCCCAGTACCCCACAGAGGGTCTTGGGAGTGCTTGCTGAAGCCCTTTGCTCCCTGGAAGAAGGGAAAGGCTCCTTCTCTTCCTTCGGCAATGGGCGTGGGTTAGACGTTCTTGCCTAAGTGTTTTCCATGTGGTCTGCAGGGCTGTCCCCAAGGCCCTGCTTACCTCCCCTCCTGGAAACTTGCTATATCTCTGCCTTTTCATGTTGTTGGGGGTGGGGGTGGCAACTGGGGGCTAATGGGCTTAGTGTTGCTTTCAGGTGGTGGTACCTGGGGAGGTGCTGCCTACCCCCCACCCAGCATGCCCCCCATTGGGCTGGATAACGTCGCCAACTACGCAGGGCAGTTCAACCAGGACTACCTCTCAGGAATGGTGAGTTCTGCCCTCCTGCTGGGCCCCGGGGCCCACTTCTGCCTGGCCAGAGGGGTAAAGGGTGCTGGGTGTCAGAGGTGTCTGTGTGTGTGTTGCCTGTGCTTGTTAAGTGTGTTGCGGGGCATCTTAGAGTTTTCCTCAGGACCCTCATGTGCCCACTGTCCTCTTTGCGTCTTGATTTGCCAGCATACAATCACGGGAGGAGAGTGCATTGGGCTGCATGGTCGGTCTCTTGGGTCCTTTCAGCTCCGAGGGATTAGGTGGGGGCGGTGGCCACATGGATTGTGTCTGGAGCCCCTTCTGTGTGAGCTCAGCGTGCGGTCAGCAGGGAGGTGAGAGCGCATGTGCATGCGCCGTGTACACGTGCCTGCGTGCAGGCCTGTATGTGTGTGTGTACCCATGGGTAGCGATTCTGGTTGGGCCTGGGAATGGGTGCCGGGTGCCATGGAAAGACAGTGCTACCTGTGTTGATTTGCTTTTAAAATAGTGTAATTTTGTAATCTGAAAACAAATGTAAAGTGCTCCAGGTAAACGGTGCAACCAGTAGGCAGTCTGATTTGTTCCCATTCTGGGCACTAGGGATATGTGAGTAGAACAGATCGCGGTCTCATCCCCACTGGGAAGAGACAGGCAGCCGCCGTACGTGAGGTGTGTGGGTGCGGGCTTTGGGCACAGGAGCCGGTTCGGGGTTCAGCAGTCCGGTGGAGGGCACGTGGGACACGGTGTCAGGAGCTCTGAGGGTAGCTTCTGGAAGCCCGCAGCAGGGCTTGGGGCGGGCAGTGAAAGAGGGGCAGGCTGCCTCTCCTCCCTCTGTGGCGGCGGGATGGGTTTAGACTTCCTTGCCCTGGCGTTTTCTGTGTGGTCTGCAGTGCTGTCTCTGGGGCTCTGCTTGGCCTCCCCCTTAGTCTTAAGCTCTGCTTTGTGGACTTTCAGGCGGCCAACATGTCCGGGATGTTCGGAGGAGCCAACGTGCCAAACATGTACCCTGGGGCGCCCGGAGGTGGTTACCCTCCAGTCCCCCCTGGGGGTTTTGGGCAGCCCCCTTCCACCCAGCAGCCTGTTCCTCCATATGGAATGTACCCTTCCCCTGGAGGAAACCCACCCTCTGGGATGCCTTCATACTCGCCATACCCAGGGGCGCCTGTCCCAGGCCAGCCCATGCCACCTCCTGGACAGCAGCCCCCAGGGGCCTACCCTGGGCAGCCACCAATGACCTACCCTGGGCAGCCACCAATGCCACCTCCTGGGCAGCAGCAGCAACAGCCAGTGCCAAGTTACCCAGGATACCAAGGGTCTGGGACCGTCACCCCCGCCGTGCCCCCATCCCAGGTGAGTGCCATCCCTGAGGTACCCTCAGTCCTGGCCCAACCCCAAAGGGCCAAGACAACAGGACCCAGTGTCCTCAGCCAGTGAGATCAGAAAAGTGTTGAGGGGGGGGGAGCGGGGCAGGGCAGGCTCAGTCCTCAGCTACAACTTACTTTATCAGGATGTCACTTTCTCACAGACTTCCCCACCCCGGTTAGTACTCCTGAAGACCTAGGGAGCTGCCCTGTCTCTCCCAGTTTGGTTGGATGTTCTGTGTGAGAGTTAAGTCAGAATGACCCGGGGTACTCTTCATTCTTATGTGTTCTTTACTGCCCAGCCTCTCTTGTTTTGTGAGAACTGCTCAGGCCACTGGGCTCAAGAGTTTGATGCCCCATGGCTCTCAGTCTTTAACCCCTGCATAGCCCCTCCCTGCTGGCTTTAGAGGATTTGTAAAACCTCCTTTGGGTAGAGAGGATTGTTTGCAGTTTCTTAGCACTGTTCTTGGCTCATTTTGGAGAACAGTTCATGTTTGCAGAGCCTAGAGTTCATTGTCATGGTTACGTGGCGAAGCCAGCCAAGCACAGCACTGGTGGTATGTGGTTGATGACTATTTTTAAACAGAGGGTCCCCTCTCCTCCCTGCCCCACACATTCCCTCGCCCTGCCCTGCTCTCCACACCCCTCCCTGCTGTCTGCCTGCTGTCTGCCTCATCTTTTCTCTGAGCTTATCACCTTAACTCTGTTAAAACCAGTTTATGTCAGCCACACAAGATAATCCATCATTAGACGGGCTAGGCGGGGAATTCAAGTTTGCTGAGGCTGTCAAGTGAGGAAGAAGTGAGGCAGGCAGGCAGGTTGTATGTAGTCTAGAAAACAGTGCCGGGAAACTGGTGCTGGTCAGGAGGTGGTCCCGCTGCCTGTGCCATTGTGAAAGGAGGGCACCTCCGTCCCCCTAGAGGGAGCACCTTTTTGTAATGTGCACCCGGTGCTCTGTGGACGAGCCGGGAGGGGCCTGATATGTGCTCACGGTGCTCTGGGGGAGAGGCACTGAGGAGAGGCCAGGGGCCCCTGTACCTGAGACCTCCCCTGCAGCAGGAGCCTGGGCCAACCCAGGACTCAGGTAGGCTGATGGCCACGGGAGCAGGCAGAGGCTTCAGTACTGGGACATGAGGACAGGTAACGGTCGTGTTTCAGCCGCTCACTGTGGCGGCCTCTGTGCTGTTGACGGTGAACTCCCCGGCTTTTAGAGAAGGTCATTTCCAGGCCCTGGGATGGAGCGGTCTCACGTCTGGCAGATGCAGCATCTTAACTTAAGTCTGTTTATCCGAGCAGTTTGGAAATCGAGGCACCATCACAGATGCTCCTGGCTTTGACCCCTTGCGGGATGCTGAGGTCCTGCGGAAGGCGATGAAAGGCTTTGGTGAGAGTCCTTGGTGGCTCAGTGCTACCCACCTCCCAATCCCCAGACAGTTACCCAGTGGCTCTGTGGGCTGGGGTCACGGGGAGGCAGCCTCAGTGGTGGTGGAAGAGAAGTTGGATGTGGAGCTGCAATTGGGGTGCCCAGGAGAATGCGGGGACCCACACCCAGGGAGTCTCCAGCTGCAGAGCATCCCATTGACCCGCAGCCCTGCCCACTCCAACCTCTTCCTCCAGGGACTGACGAACAGGCCATCATCGACTGCCTGGGGAGTCGTTCCAACAAGCAGCGCCAGCAGATCCTCCTGTCCTTCAAGACAGCTTACGGGAAGGTGAGTGAGTAGGGAGGGTGTACAGGGATGCCTGGTCCTCCCTGAATCGAGGCATATCCTCCAACACAGCCCTACTCACCCCTGCTTTTCCTTAGGGCCAAGTGGGCCTAGATCTCCTGGGCACATGGTGTGTTAGGGTATTTCTGGTGCCCATTCAGGCAGGGCTGCTCGACTAGTGACACCTCCTAGGGCAAAGGATTCTCTGAGGGAGAAATCCCAGAGTTCATCGGGTAGTGAGGTTTGATGAGAGGCGCCCAGAGATCTGGGTTCTCGCCCTGGCTCTGCCATGTTTCACCAAGACCCTGGGCAAGTCATTTCCCCTCCGCACACTCAGCCTGTGTCCCCTCCTGGGAACCTGGCTGCTGTCCCTGCCTTCTTTACAGCCACCTGGGAGGTTTAGCTGAAAGAAGAGCTTTGAAGAAAGGGCTTTGAGAGCTGAACTAATGCAAGGGAGGGCATTATTTTGACCTTTTGGGCTTCTGAATCTTAGAAAGGTAAAAACTGGGTCAATGTTGAATAGGCTAGTTGTCTAGCCCAATGCTTCTTCAGCATTAATGTGCCATGGCTTTCCTGGTGTTTGGGTTCAAGTGCAGATTCTGATTCTGCAGATCTGGGCTAGGGACTAAAATTTTTGTTTTTCTGCTGATGCTCCCAGTTCTCAGATCCTGGGATATTGTTCCTATTGGTCACCTTCTGTGGAGTCTCAAAATAGGTTTTTGTTTGTTTCTTTGAATATCTGATTAGGATTTGATCAAAGATCTGAAATCTGAACTGTCCGGAAACTTTGAGAAGACAATCTTGGCTATGATGAAGACCCCAATCCTCTTTGACGTTTATGAGATCAAGGAAGCCATCAAGGTTTGTGTGCGTGTGCGTGCGTGTGTGTGCACATGTGGACACGGACCAGGGGAAGGCCAGACTGCACGCTGTGTCTTGGCTCGCTTACTAGCTACTGCTGTCACTGTCTCATCCAAGTGCTGTAGAAAGAGGGACTTCGGTGATTGCCCCAAGAGGCAAATGGGTGTCATTCATTGTCAGGCAACGTCTAAGTCTCCACCTTAAAAACATGATGGGGGGAAACCGGGATGGCTCAGTGGGTTAGGCGCTCACTTTGCAGCGCTGGGGACCGAGGATCAAATCCCGGCCCGTGCGGAACCATATGCTGAACTGGGAGCTCCCCCAGTTCAGTTCTCTCTCTGTGTCTGTATCTCTTATCTCTCTCTCTCCTCTGTCAAAATAAATAAATAAATAAAAATATATTAAAAAAAACCAACAAAACATGGTGGGAGCTGTAGAGGAAGCTAGTGGTACAGTGATAAGGAGGGGAGTATGGGCTTGGGTGGGGTCATCCTTGTTCATCAGGACTCTGATTTGAGCGAGTAACAGAAACACCCTGGGAGCTTGAAGCAGAATGAAGTGGAGAACTGGTTATGAGGATGGAGACGGCAGCTTGGCCTGGAGAAGGGTGGGGCTAGGAGATACCATGAGCAGGGACCCCGCAGGATTTCTCTCGTCTCTCCTGCTTCTTGAGTGTCCACCTCATTCTTCCGTCTGCTTTCGTGCTTCTCCTTCCATGTCTGCTAGGCAGAGGATCCCTGTCCATCAACCTGTCAGAGGTCCAGCTGCAGAAGAGACCAGCTGCCCCTGAATCCAGATTCCAAATGGGGGCAGGTTCTGACTGGCTTAGTTTAGTTCACTGTCTCCCCCAGCCTCCCAGTTATGACCGATTGGAGGGCCCACTACATTCCATACACTCCAGTGACTCCCGAGACCCATAGCAGGTATCCTGTGGGTGGGGAGGGGCAGCTCTCACAGAAGGGAGTCCTTGTGAATCAAGCAGGTACTTCAGAAGGAATCTAACAGCCCCCAGAGGCTTGATAGACACAGTGATTTTCCCGGCCCACAAGAGAAGAGGCAGAGAATTCAGTGTGGAGCCTGGGAGGGAGAGAGGACACCTTTGAACCCCTCCCCCTCCCCATACACACACGCATACTGTGCTTCTACAGAGGGGGTAAGGAGGCAGTTGCGGGGGCATGTGGGAGTGGCCCCCAGACTTCTGTCCAGCTCCGGCTGCCAGCCATTTGTGGGGTGGTGGTGGTGGTTGTAGGGTGCTGCAAACAAGACAGGTTTGAGATCAGCTGTCATTGACTAATTGCATGTCCTTGGGCATCTGTAAAATGCACAGGCAGTTGCTTTCCTGTGACTTGTGGAGAACACTTGAGTCAGGAAGCTGATGGAAACGCTTTGTCAACTCTAATAAGTCATCTGATAGTAGAGGTCATCATAAAATAGCTAACTCTCTGTTGTGCTTCCTATGTGACAGGCACTGTTCTAAGTGTTTTTACTCATGTAACTCACATAATCCTTGCGACTTCCCTGTGAGGTAGCTGCTAGTATTACTGCCATTTTGCAGATAAGGAACCTGAGGCACAGAAAGGTAAAGTAACATGCCAGAGTCATACAGCTTGTCAGAAGCAGAGCTGAACTTCATACTGACAGACCCCCAAGCTGTGACCTTGTTCTCCTCCTCACTGTCCCTGATGTGGTCATTCCTCATCCTCCTGGCTGCTGTCTTCTCTAAGATGTCTCTAAATGCTCCACATTCCACTCTAAGACTTGTGGATTCACACATCCACTCTTGCTTTAAACCTATTTTCTCAGTTGTTTCTCATCTCATCCATGGGCTGAATTTGAAATAAAACAGTTCTGGGTCCACATCTCAACCCACTGTTTACTGTGTGGCCTTGGAGAAGTCACTGTCCCTCTCTGATTCTCAGTTTCCTTTCTGGTGGGTAGAATGGGGGTGCTCCATCACGTGATCTCTACTCACCACCATGTCACTGCATTATCTGGGGCTTTTCCTGGGGCTGTGGAGGGGAGCTTGGCTACTCTTCAGCAGCAGCAGGGAGTGCCACGGGCAGGGCTCTGTTAGTGGCTTCTGCAGCTGGGATTTGTCCCCTGGGGCATAGGGCAGTGGCGTGGCACCTGCTGTCTTTCCTGGGGGCCAGTGAGGGAGCTGATAAGCCTGTGTTTTGTTGTGCTCTCTGCAGGGGGCTGGCACCGATGAAGCCTGCCTGATTGAGATCCTTGCTTCTCGCAGCAACCAACACATCCGGGAACTGAACACCGCCTACAAAGCAGGTGAGGCTGGCCCCCAGGCCCTCTGCCTTCTGCAGGTCTCTTTGTGTTCAGGGCCTTGGCCACACCCCCACCCGGGGCCTCTCCCTTCCTGGCAGTCTTATCACCTTAAGTTCTGCCCCAACCAGCACATGGAGCTTTGATCCAAGACCCAGCCCTGCCTGCTGTTTGCACCCAGGGCAGGTGACTAAGGTAAGGGAGGGCTGGGAGAACCTCTTTGCTCAGAGAACCCGGTGTGGTTTGAGTCAAACCTGAGCAGAGGCCAGATCAACCTGGAGGTCACAGCCCTTCCTGGATCTCCAATTGTGTGTCCCGGGGGAGCCCTGGGGGCTGCCTGTCTCTTGGGGCCCCGGATTCCATGCCCTTCTCTTGACAGTGCCCACTGGTGACTGTGTCTGCAGTGGGCAGCTCTGTCCACGGGGCTACAAAATGGGCCTTCACTGTGTCTCCCAGAATTCAAAAAGAGCTTGGAGGAGGCCATTCGAAGCGACACGTCAGGGCACTTCCAGCGCCTCCTCGTCTCTCTCGCTCAGGTACCTTCCCCACAACAGCTCAGGGCTCGGTGTAGGGGGTGGAGTGGGGATTGGGATCTCTGAGCAAAGAGGAGGAGGACCGGGGAGTGGGGGTGCAAGTCCAGGGAGTGGCCTTGACCACCCAGCCTGCTTCCTTTCAGGGGAACCGGGACGAAAGCACAAATGTGGACATGTCACTCGTGCAGAGAGATGTCCAGGTGAGTGGTGGCCATAGCTGGCACCCTGCTGAGCTTCCTATGCCAGACGGGGAGGGTGGCCCTGAGGGAGGAGCAGTGGGATGGGAAGAGAACCAGTAGGAGTGGGTTCTAGATGCTATGAGTTTTCAGACTATCTCTGCTGCTTATCAACTGTGTGACCTTAAGCAGGTCACCCAGCCTCTCTGGGCTTCAGCTGTCCCACCTGGAAGAGGGAACGTATGAGGTAACAAATGTCACAGTAGTTGGTAGATCACAGTAATAGCTGAGGGGCTTCATGGGACTTGGGACTTGCCCTGTTTGGTGGCATATACCATTATGTTTACAAATGGGCAGAATTCGCACTAGTCTGTGAAGCTTTTGAAGGTCTGAGCCTAGAAACTAGCTGTCATATTAGTTGTGCTGCAGGCCATCCTGGTCCCCTCATTGCTCCTGCCACCAGCAGGGCATTCCGCAGGCACTGCTCCTTACCTCGCCTGTCTGTGAGGTCGAATAGGACGTCTGTGCAGTGCCCTCTTGTTAGGACTAGAACAAAGCCGATCTTATGGTCTGGCCCATTTGCTTTTCGGATGGGGAAACTGAGGCTCCAAAAGGTTGAGCATTGTGCCCAGGGAAACCTGGAGGCAGAGCGCAGACTCCTGGCTTTGTTCTCTGTGCAGGCAGCACACAGACCCCTGGTCCCAGACACCCTCCTGCAGGGTCGGCCTTAACACTGCCCTGGCTGGAGACATCTGTTCCCATTTCTGGACTCGAGGGTGGACACCCTTGAAGTTCTGGGGTCCTGGCTCCGGCCCCAGTGGAGATTTTTCTATTTGCTCTGTAGACCATGTCCCATCTGAGGCAGAAGTTGCCTCAGTTTCAAGGTCTCGTGTCTGCCGCTGTGCCTTCTTAGTTCTGGACCTGCTCCTGTCTTATCTTGACCAGTAGGCTCTCTGAGCCCCCGTAATCACCTCCTCTCCTGAATATCAGAGCCTGCAGACCCAAGAGCTGCTACCTGAGACTGGAGGGCACTTTCTGGTGCACAGGGGTTGCAACTTGGCAAATATTTGGGGGCTCATACTTTCAAGAGCTGAACAGGCAAGAGCAAATTCTGCCCATATTCAAACATAATGGCGTATGCCACCAAACCCCCGGAAAGTGCCTATCACGTGAAACCCCACATCTGTAGCTGATTTGTAAGTTGTTGTAATATATATTGTCTCATGTGTTCCTTCTCAGTGGTAGGGGACCTGCTTTTATAGATTGGGAGACGTTGCATAGAAATCAGTGTCTGGCGTCTCAGGAGAAGTGGATCTGGCCGTTGTGAGCCTGCGCTCCTCAGCCACTGTACTCAGCTGGTTCTGAGAAGTGACCACCCCTCCATGTGTGAGCTTCGGTCCCCACCACTCCCTGGCCTTACAGCTGGCCTCTTTCCCTTGGGTTACCCAGCTGGCCCCTTTGGACTTTTAGGTTTGTGACCCCCAGATTGAATCCAACGTTCACAGTGTAGATGAGAAAGTGAGGCTCAGCGATCCCGTGGCCGGTCCAGTCCATGGCAAGCTGGTCACAGAGCTAGGACTCAGGCCCAGGCTTCTTGTTCCATTTTCTCCTTTGTGCTGCTGTCCTTGCCCACCCTGGGCCCCTGCCGGACTCAGTTCTCCTGGTCCTGAGTTCTCCTGGCCTTCAAATCCTCTGCGTTGCCCAGACAGGGATGTGTGGATGGTGTCTTATCCCACACACTGAATGAGGCACGGCTCCCATTTCCTTTCCCTGGCGCTGCAGGGCCTGGAGCCTCTGCCCAGCTCTCATGGGTGATCCGGGCCTGGTGTCTGGGGGGAGGCTGCATTGCATGCCTGTCCTCCCTTCTGTTTAGGAGCTGTACGCAGCAGGGGAGAACCGCCTGGGAACAGACGAGTCCAAGTTCAATGCAATCCTGTGCTCCAGGAGTAGGAGCCACCTGGTGGCAGGTAAGGCAGTCCCAGGCCTTCCTGGGGCCAGGTAATGAGGGCAGACAAGATATGGGCAGACACGGATTGTTGGAACAAGTAGGGTTCCAGCTGGGTGGGGCCTTCACTTCCTTAAAAGAGCCTCCTGGCAGTGACTTAAGATATTATCAGCGGGTTTCCCGAGTTTCTCCAAACATCCAGTTCTGGAGGAAAGCAAAGGAAGAGGTGAGAACCAGGCAGCCTCCTGTCGGCTGGTCTCTATCCACTAGAATGTGGACTATTAGGCTTGCGAGGACCCTCAAGAGCACCTAATCCAGTGTGTTCCAAAGTGTGGCATAAGAAAAATACACATAATTAATGACACTAAGTAGCATCTGTTCATTCAAAGTGCATGAGTTGAGCCCATGCATGTGCACGTCATGGAGCAGGTGTGGGGAATGGCGCTACATCATCTCTGTGCTGCTGGGCTTCGCCTTCCTGTTCAGGAAGACAGGCAGTAAACCAAAATGAAGTCAGATCTGTACCAGATGGCAAGTCGTTTAGAGAAGAAGAACAGAGTTGGAAACAGATAGGGAGTGGTGGGGATGCGGGTGATGCTTGGGCAGTACTCGCCGAGGCACTGACCTTGGAGTTAAGAACGTGGAGGAGTTGCAGGTGCAGAGGCCTGAGCAGGGGGCGCCCAATGCGGCCGAGAAGTGGCCACGGGCCTCGGAGAGGCTGGAGCAGATGGCAGGCGTGAGAGCGGTCAAGGCAGACGTGGCGGCAGGCCCTGCTGACCAGGGGCATGGACTTAATTGGGTTTTTATCCTGCGTAAAACAAGAAGCCATCTAGTGGTGGGGGATGGGATTTGACTTAGGTTTGCATGTTCACTGGTTATTGTGTTGAGAGAGAAGGGTCGATCGTGGAGCAGGATGCCTGTTAGGAGGCCTCTGTAGTGTCCAGGGGGGAAATTATGGCGACTCAGACCCAGTGGTAAGCAGTGAGATTCTGGCCTTGTTTGCCGGTCCGGTGCATTGGACATGGAATGTGAGAAAGAAAGCAGTCAAGGAGGTGGCATGAGCATTTCTTGCAGCTGAGCCAGTGGAAGAATGAGACTGGGAAGCTGTGGACAGCAGGGTTAGGAGGGAAGGAAGTGGGAGCCTTGGGCTAGAGGTGTCAGGTAGGAGGCAACCGTGTGTATGAGTCAAGGTAAGGAGAGCTCTGGCTAGAGATGGAAATTTGGGAGCTAGGAAGGGTTCCAGGGTGTTTGGGGCTGCAAGAGCAATGGAATGGAGCAAGACCGAGCATATCCTCCTCTGAGTCAGCATTTTTTTCTTTTTTTAAGATTTATTTTTATTGTTTTTTGACAGACAGACAGAGAGACAGACAGAAACAGAGAAGGGGGAGGGCCCAGAGCAGTCCCATAGTTGACAGCATTAGTTTTGTATGTAGTTTCACTCCACAGGTGGGTACGGGGCTGCGCAAGGCAGGAACTGGGCCAGGAGCCTCCCCTCCCGCATAGGCCCCGGCAAGAACAGAACTGGGGGCACACCCCAGTTCAGCATATGGGTCTGCATGGGCCGGGCCTGGGATTCGATCCTCAGGCTCCAGGGCTGCAAAGCAAGCACTTAACCCGCTGAGCCATCCCAGCTTCTCCTGAGTCAGTATTTTAATGTGTGTAAAACATATAAAGTGAATTCAAACCCTGATCTCACAACCATTATTACCTAGAAGAAAAGAGGAGCTGACCTGAGGGAAATAGTAAGTAATGGAGATGGATACAGGTGTAGCAAAAATCACAACACTGATAAGCAAATGACTGAAGTTTAGAGAACAGTGATAGGAACAGAAACCCAGGCTGGGGGTGAGGAGATTTATATCCAGGGTCAGAGTAAAGACCCAGGGCTCTCTGGTGCCACTTGCATCTCAGGGAACCTACAGTCACTTCCAGTGGGCGCTCAGCTCATCCTGTGTTAGCTGGGGGGCCGGATGGGGTTAGCTCACGGATTGAGAAGGACAGGACTAACACGTGGAATACTGGAGTGGTGTGGGCTGCACGTGCAGGGGTTTGAGAAGAGGAGTCATTGGTGTGTGTGGGTGGGGATTAGGCATGATCGGGGGAAGCATTCTGGAGCAGGTGTGGGAGTGGGACACACGTGACTTCGGGGTGACGAACCTGGCTGATGTGAGCCGAGCAGGTGTGGTTGGGGGGCTGGCCAGGTGCGGGGAGCAGAGTGGGCTTGAGAAGAAGCACAGGCCTCCTCGCCATGTGCCCGTGTTAGTTTTGAGGCTGCCATAATAAAACGCTGCAGACTGGGTGACCTAAATAACAGAAAGTCACTTTCTCATGGTTCTAGAAGCCAGAAGTCCAAAATCAAACTGTCAGCAGGTGTGGTTTCTTCTGAGGCCTCTCAGGCTTATGGATGGTCCCCTTCTTGCTGTGTCCTCACATGGTCTTTCCTCTGGGTGCACATCCCCGGTGTGTCCTTGTGTGCCAACATTCCTTATAAGGATACCAGTCAGATTGGCTTAAGGGCCCACGCTTAAGACTTTGTTTTAACTTAATTACTTTTTTTAACACACACACGTATTTTTCACTCCATAAGATGCACCTGACCTGCCTGGACCCGCTCTCCTTCCATGCAGTCCCTGCTTTCTGATCTGGCTGCAGGCTTCCCCACGGCATCATTAAGGTCCCCAACGTGCACTCTTCTTTGCAGTATTCACTCCATAAGACGCACACACTTTCCCCTCCACCTTTTGGGGGGGTGGGGGAGGTGCTTCTTATGGACCGAAAAATATGGTATATATAATATATATTTTATTGTTTTGAGAGAAGGAGACAGAGAGAGGGAAGGGCCCAGAGCAGTCTCCATAGTTATACATGATTAGCTATGACGTAGTTTTATTTGACACAGGTGGATGTGGGGCCACATGGGGCAGGAATTGAACTGGGGGCCTCCCGTGTGGGAGGCAAGAACCTTTATAGCCATCTTGGGCGTTGCCAGTTATGCCGCAGTTCAGCATACGGACAGGTTTGCATGGGCCAGGGCTGTGTTTCGATCTCCAGACCTTGCAATTTTGAGATATGCACTCAACTGTTAGCTATCCCAGCATCGCTTAATTTTCTCTTTAAAGGGAATTAGGTATCTCCAAATATGGTTATGTTCCAAGGTACTGGGGGCTAGGACTTCAACATAGGAATTTAGGTGGGGGACAGTTCAGTCCATAGCATGTCCCTTCTCTCTTCCCACTAGTTTTCAACGAGTATCAGCGAATGACAAATCGAGACATTGAGAAGAGCATCTGCCGGGAGATGTCCGGGGACCTGGAGCAGGGCATGCTGGCCGTGGGTAGGTGTCTTGGGCCACCTTGCCTGCCTGCTGCCCACCAGGAACTGATGTGTGTTGGAAGCTTGCACAGTGCTCAGCATCCTCTGGTTGAGGGGCATTGCCCCGAAAAGACTAGGGTCCACAATGGCTAAATCCAGCATGCATTATGATGCGAAGTCCTGCTGCTTCCGGGATCACTGCGTGGCTCTCCTGGAGTTGCCTTGTTTCTATTTCAGGCGCAGCTCTGGGGAGGGAGCTGCAATGTGGGCATTAGTGGGAGTGAACCAGCTGCTCTGCTGGAGGAGATGACTCACATCCTGCCAAGTTTCCTCTAAAAATACATCCTTGCAGCCAGTTGTCAGATATTTGTGATGGAAACACGTGGTTGCAACAGCAACACACGCCCTTGCTAAAGCAAAGCTGGCCTAGCTCCCTGGAGGAGGGCGGCTTCTCATGGTGCCCAGCCCTGCCTTCTAAAACGGCCTGATGGCTCCAGGCCCCGCCTCCTGTGAGGGGTTGCCCCCTTTGGGAAAAATCAGTTTGGACATCTTTTGCTTTGCTGTTCTTATATATAGCCCTCTGATGGGGCAGATGGTGACTCCTCGTTTCCCTGCGTGTCCCCACGAGAACACTAGGGAGACACTCATCTCACTTGGCCATCTTTCTCTGTGAGCATCTCCAGTTTGCCTCTTCCCGCCTGAGCAGTGTGGTTCCTCATCCCCGTCCCTGTCCCCATCTCGTTTTTCCCTCACAGGTTCTTCCACCATGTCAGTTGACTTGGTGTCCAGGCTCTACATATTTCTATTCCAAAGAGCTATAGCCTAGACCAGGGGGAAGGAGAAGGGGAGAGGGAGATGGCTGCAGTGATGGGTTAGACCTCCAGCCCCTAAGAGCACACTACTCCCTGCCCTCTGGACCAACAGCTTCGTACAGATCCAGTTATATTGTGTTTCTGTCTTGCAGTGAAATGTCTCAAGAATACCCCTGCCTTCTTTGCTGAAAGGCTCAACAAGGCCATGAGGGTACGTAACGCCCACGTGCGGAGTCTGGGTGGGAGGTGTCAGCCCACCTGTGACTAGGGCCAGGGGCTCAGGGTAGAAGGCATGGGGAGAGCCACACCTCAGCCAAGAGGACAGAGGTCCCACAGGCAGGAGGGACCAGTGTGGGGGAGGGTGGGATGGCGAGGATGGCCCCTGCTCACATCCTCCATGGACTCACTAGGGAGCAGGAACAAAGGACCGGACCCTGATCCGCATCATGGTGTCTCGCAGTGAGATCGACCTCCTGGACATCAGAATGGAGTACAAGCGGCTGTATGGCAAGTCACTGTACCACGACATCACGGTACGGTGT
This sequence comes from Craseonycteris thonglongyai, assembly GCA_004027555.1. NCBI lineage: Eukaryota > Metazoa > Chordata > Mammalia > Chiroptera > Craseonycteridae > Craseonycteris > Craseonycteris thonglongyai. The sequence goes on along the minus strand of PVKE010001186.1, from coordinate 41,950 downwards.
TCTAGGGGTGACGGGGCTGCCTCTGCCCATCCCATTCGCCTATAGGTCTCCCTGGCCACCCCCACTGTCCCCTTTCCCTGTCCTTCAGAACTCCCATGGCTTGGCCTCTGTAGCTCATGGGCGTCTTGTTTATGGACCTTGTACTTTCTCTCTTCAACTTTCACTTGTTCATCCATTTGTCCCCAAACTGATTGTAAGCTGAGTGCAGGGTGGGTCTTCACCCCACTGTCGCCCCCACCTTGCGCCCCCAGCACACCTGCTGCTTGGTGACTCTGTGTCACAGAAAACGCAGGACTTCTCTACTTGGGTGCCTAGCCTTCAGAGTCCCGGCCACCCTGTAGTTCTGTTCCTGTCAGTGAGACTCATGTCCCGTGGCTCCCTGGAGTGCTACCAGCACACCACGAGTCATTAATTATGGCAGCCACAGTGAGGAGGTGTTCAGAGTGTGGGCCGGGGCGGGTCATGCTTCTGGAGCCCAGTGCTGGCGTTTCTGTTAGCACACTGGCATCTCGAGCAGCCTCCTTGCCTCACTGAACCCCAGTTCCCCCAGTTCCATCATCTTTAAGACAATTTTAATAGTAGCTCACTCAGGAGTGTTCAGTCTTGAATGAGTGGTCCCTATAATGCTTCCCTGGGCCACACTGGAAGAAGACTTGTCTTGGGCCACATATAAAATACACTGACACTAATCATAGCTGATGAGCTAAAAAAAAAAAAATTGCAAAAAAATCTCGTTTTAAGAAAGTTTGTGGGTTTGTGTTGGGCTGCATTCAAAGCTGTCCTGGGCCGCAGGGTAGACAAGCTTGGTGTGAGGCATGTTGAGCGTCGCGTGTAAGTGTCTGACCAGCACCAGCTACTTTATCACCTTGTGCCAGAGCCAGTCTGGCAGAATGTATTCCTGTCTGTCTGGGTGGGTGGTCTGACTGGTGAATTCTGGACTCACGAGAACCTTGCAACTGGTCACCTCGACCAGGTACTGATTTCAGACTCATTAGCATTTGATGTTGATGGCATTTCCTTGATGCAAATGTGAGAATGATGCAGTTGGTAGCAGAGAATTAGTGAGTAGTCACAGAGTATCTTCTGCATGCCAGCGGACTGGGCATCTGGAAGGAGACGTGGGCCTTTCCCTCGGGAAGGAAATGATTAGAGAGAGATTAGCTAAGCAGGGCCTCGACTTCTGAAAAGCCTGCGGACTGAGAGGGAGGAAGAGCAGCCTGCACTGGGGTACCCAGGTCATCGCAGCAGCCTCCTCCGGGGGGTGCTGTCACCGCACATTCCCTGAGTGGCACGTCCTACTGTGTTATGGTATGACCCCCGCTGAGTGCCACGAAATGCACTGGGAAAACGCCACCATTAGTTAGCCCTCGGTGGTGGGTTCTTTCTATAATAAAGATTTATTTTTATTATTTTTGACAGAGACAGTGAAGGGGGAGAGCCCAGAGCAGTCTCCATAGTTGTACATCATCAGTTTTCGATACAGTTTTATTCCACAGGTGGGCGTGGGGCCGTGCGGGGCAGTAACCAGGCCGGGGGCCTCCCACGTGGGAGGTACACCCCTGCGAGCCAGGGGACTCTTACATGGGAAGCACACCCTGGGCCGGAGCCGAACTAGATGTCTCCCACATGGGAAGTTTGCCGAACTAGGTTCACACCCCAGTTCAGCATATGGGTCAGCACAGGCCAGGGCGGGGATTTGATCCTCAGACCCTGGGGCTACAAGACAAGCGCTCAACCTGCTAAGCCATTGCAGCTTCCCCAGCGGGTTTTTTGACTTGACATTTTTGTGTGTTTATTTTTCAAAGTCTGGCTGATCCTTGGGGTGCTTGCAGCTTTCTGTTTTGTTTTGTTTTTAAAGATTTATTTTATTGATTTTTGACAGAGAGAAACAGACAGAGAGAAGGGGGAGGGCCCAGAACAGTCACCATAGTCGACATTAGTTTTCCATATGTTTCACTCCACAGGTGGGCATGGGGCTGCACCGGCAAAAACTGAACTGGGGGCACACCCCAGTTCAGCATGTGGGTCCGCATGGGCCGGGGCTGGGATTCGATCCTCGGTCCCCGGGGCTTCAAAGCGAGCGCTTAACCCGCTGAGCCATCCCAGCTTCCCCAGCTTTCTGTTTTTTTAAGGGGAGTTGCGGCGGTTACACTGCATTGTCCACAGCCTGTGCCGCCCTGGCGTGGGAGCCTCTTCACCGCTCTGGGGCCTGTGATGGGCTTTTCCCTGCGATGGGGCCTGTCTCCTAAAAACCAGGAACCAGGGGCCAAAACTGGCCACCCATCTCTTAACTGAGGTTCTTGTTTTCTGATCAGGGAGATACTTCAGGGGATTACCGGAAGATTCTGCTGAAGATCTGTGGTGGCAACGACTGAGCAGTGACTGATGACTCACTTCTGTCCACCTACCAGCGACAGTGATGCCAGGAAAAGGCCAAAAGAATGTCTCTGTTTCTATCAAACCCACAGAATAACCCCCCAAGTGTCCTGGCGCCGACAATCTGTAGTCTTGGCCCTGCCCTGCCCCCTCCCGTCCTGGTTGTATATTGTGCTTGTGCCAAGGGGCCGGGGCTGGGCTGGAACTCACTCAGGATGCCTTTTCCTCCCCACCCCTCACGGCCTCTTGCTGCTAAAGTAGATGTTTTATTTCCTGACTCATGCTGTCATTCCCCTTTGCTTGTAGCTGGGACACTTGGCTTCATTTTAGTCATGGAATTTTATATGTTTATTTGGAGGCATTTTTAAAATAGTCATTGCCAGACAGATGCATACAAGTCTCTGCTGCCATGCGCATTTCATGTGAGAGTGTTTGTGAGCACCCTGTTCTCCCCGTGGAGTAAAAGGGAAGACCTTTAACGGTCATCTTTGTGTCTCGTGGGAATGTGTCATGAGCTTTGTTATTGCCAAACTCACTGCTTTTTAGAAGAGCAAAACAGAAGGGCCAGAAAGTCGTCTGTTCCTTCTCCCATGTAGAACCATGAGAACAGGGCCAGCGCCCTGCCGTGACAGGGCCTCTTGTAATTGAGAACGTACCTTAAACCTGAACATGGATAGCCAGAAGCTGTTTCTAAATTAAAGTCAGCCAGCTCAGAAACGTTTCCCTGGTCCAGCTTATTTTCTTCTGCTTCGTGATTCTTCCCTGTAGCCCATGGGTCCCAGCCTTGTTAGCCAGTGACAATTTTATGACTTTACATAGAAACTTGTGTCAGGAAACCCTGAGCACATGTAATTTTCAGAGACCTGGGTTGTAAGGACATGAGAAAGGGATGTTCCTGAAATTCATGCTTGAGGCCCAGACACTGAAATGCCACAGGGATTTAGGTCATAGCAGACACAGTGAAGTCTGTTGAGAGCAAGTAGGAAGCACGGGGTCCTTCACGCAGGTCCTGGAGCAGGCACAGGCAGGAGAGTGAGTGCATGACTCCTGGGGACCAGAGAGGTACGAGATCAGCACCTTCCCACGGGCAGCCTTCAGTCCTGGCTATGGTCCTGGTGGGCCCCTTGCCCCTTGGTGACAGTGTTAGGAAAGTGTAAGTCGAGAAGGGCAGAGTTTTTAGAAATATCCAGAAGCCCAGAGCTTTCCTTGCAGACAGGGGTCTATTCATTCCCTCTTACCTCCTATGTGGAAAGTTTAGCACGGAGAGAATCCAGAGACTGGGCTGGGAGCTCAGCCTGCTAGGCCCTGGCCAGGGCCCCAGGAGTGGCTTGTCCAAGAGTAGATGTCTGCTGGGGATACTGCCTGACTCCTCACTGCTCCCTGGATGTCGTGAGAGGAGGAGATGACCCACAGGGCATAGAGGAGCCAGGAGCTGGACACTCGCCTGGTGTACCTAGACTGGCCTTCTCTAGCCAGAGAAGTCTGATGGGCACTGGAATCAGTGGCAGACCCTATTCCTCACTTCAGCTCTGCCTCAGTTTCCATACCTGGATCCTCTTGACCAAGACCCAGCATGCCCCTTGCCCTTGGGTACCAGGTGGGACCTGCCTGGTGGGATGGATTACTTGGCATTGCACAACTTGTCATGAACTCAGGCTGACCCCTGTGACCTCCACAGCTGTGCCAGGGCCTAGATTCAACCTGCTCTACTGTGACAAAATGTATAATGCTATATCACATTACGTTGCCCTACTGTCTACACCAGAAGTGTCAACCTGCTGTCTAGCAGGCAGTATCTAACCTGAACATGTATTTACGTTAGTCCCCAGAGTTTTTTTTAGACATTTGAAATTGTTGCCAACATTTAAGCTTTGAAAGATTTTCTATTAAAATATATAGCACATGGGAAAGCTGGGATGGCTCAGCGGGTTAAGCGCTCGCTTTGAATCCCCGGGGACCGAGGATCGAGTCCCGGCCCCGGCCCATGCAGACCCACATGCCCTGCGCAGCCCTGTGCCCACCTGTGAAGTGAAACTATATGGAACACTTAACACTGTCAACTATGGAGACTGCTCTGGGCCCTCCCCCTTCTCTCTGTCTCTCTGTCTCTGTTTCTCTCTGTCAAAAATCAATAAAATAAATCTTTAAAAAAAATATATATATATATATAGCACAGGCTTTTAGCATCTCTTGAAAAACAAAAAAATTCTGGCAACACTGACCCAGCATTCCTGCATAGCAGTTGCTACTGGAGCCAAATTGCAGCTGCCCCCTCTAGACGTTTACTCTACATTTTGCCACAGGCCCCACCACTCCCTAATGTATTATACCATTTGACCCTTGCAGGCCTTTGAGTTTGACACCCTGGTTTGTATATTTGGGGCTACCTGTGTTCATTCTGGTTCTGGTTCTCTGCCTTCCTGTCCCTCTGGCTGCCCTCTTGGTCATTCCTGTGGGACCCAGCCCATTGTAGATATGGGCTAGAGGACTGAACTCCACAAAGTGCACCTACTGCCGTTCCAAATCAGTGGGAGGTTGTCATCACTGTTGATTATGTTCAGGACAAAAAGGATGGGAAGGGGGACATTTGACCTTACAGGTTATCCTGGGAGAGGACTGCACTGGGTCTTCCTGCCTCCTGGAGATGTTAAGGCCAGTCCATGCTACCCATCTAATGTCACTTCTAGAATAGAGGATGAGGCACCAGGTGAATTCAGCCCTAAGTGAATTTTCAATAGCTTTGGGGCACTGGAAGGAACATTATGTGTTAGGGGTAAAGCTAGAACCGGGGAGGCAAGTGAGTCACTTGTTTCGGGTGTAAAATTTAGGAAACCTTGGATTGCTCACTTTGGATGAGGACATGGTCCTAAAGTGGTGGTCCTCAAACCTTAGTATGTGCCATGGTCGTCTGAGGAGTGTGATAAAGGTGCAGGTCCCTGAGCCCGACCCTCAATCTGAGCAGGCCTAGGGGCCAGGAAAACTGCCTCTGTAACCTGCTTGCCTTGTGATTCTAGTGCTGATCTAAATACTCCTGCACTGAGACACAGAACTTCTGAGACAGGTGTTCACAGAGGGCAGGTAGCAAGTGGCAGGGTGTTTGGAATTCAGTCGGGTGGTAGGAGATGTGACAGGTCCACTCCCAGCTTTGGGAAGAGGGATCTGAGAACCTATGGTCCAAGCAATAGCTGGATGGCCATGCCGTGTCCATCCTGTTGCTTAGCAGGGAGTTACAGTCCGAGCCTAGGACTTGGCCCCTTTATTTTTCTGCTCTCAGTCCCTTCCTTCCCTGGATGATATGGAGTGGAGTCAGACCTAGAAACAGAAATCAAGCTAAATCACTTCCCCAAGCAGATAACTTAAATTTTCACCCCACCACACCTAAAAGCTCTACCTGTGTTCTCTAAGAGACAGACATCATTACTTAATCCTCCACCTGCCCCCACACGGTCCCCTCAGCAAAGGATTCAATCAACCAAGCCCCCAACTCTATGAGGGGCTCTTACCTTCAGCCCTTGCTCTTTGGAAAGTTCTCTTTGGCCTAATGCTGGTGTCCAACCTGAACTTGGTTCCTTTGCAACAGTCAGAGCTAATCTAGTCCTGAAGTGGAAAGCACTGGCCCAGGAATCAAGCATCCCTTTTCTGGTCTCAGCTCAGCCACTGATTTGCTGTGTGGTCCTGGAAAAGTCACTTCCCTTTTGGGGCCTCTGTTACCCCTTAGTAAAATGAAGAGTAGACTAAATCAGAGCATTTGAAGCTTCATTATAGATGGCAAAGGAGGTGAGATAGGGAACTCCAAAAGTCTTGGGGCAAACAGGAGACAAATTGAAGGGTTTGGGAGGAAAGATGAGATGAGATGCTTTGTGGAATAATGGTATGAAGAGTTTCCACGAATTCCTGGGAATCTGGAAAGCCATGCACATGTCCGGGGCTGGGCACAGGCTTAGAAAAGACTTGAGAAGGCCCAAGCTCACCTCCAGGCTCTGTACAAGCAGAAAGCGAAGGCTAATGTGGAGTCAGCTGGCTGAGTGTCAAAAGATGGGCTCAAACACGGAACACACAGAGATTGGGAGAATTTTTGGTTCCAGGAGTTAAAGGAAATTTGTTGAATCACTAGTGACAACTAAACTAACCAAACAAAGAACACATATGTTTAAAAATTAGTTTTAGAAAAGTCATTGAAAGTACAGCAAATACAACAGGCAGCAACAGCAAACTAGGGAAGAAGGAAGAATCTAAGAAATAAAGTATGAACCATGTACAGGGGAAAGAAAGAATCTTAACAGAAACACAAAAGCCCGGATATTGTATTTACCAAACAAAGGCTTTAAATTGTGGTCTTTGAAAGGCTTAAAAAGCTCAAGGAAGCCAGGAGAATAATGCCTCGCCAAATAGTATCAAAGAAAAGTATGAAATGAAACCAAATAGAAATTCTGGAGTTGAAAAGTACAATTGTAAGTAAAAAATTCACTTAGAGGGATTCAAGAGGAAATTTGAGAAGGCACAAAAAGAATTGGCAAACTTCATGATATGTCAATTGAGATTTCTCAGTATGAGGATCATAAAGAAAAAATGAAAATTAAGAACCCGAGAGACCCGTGGGACGCCATTAAGTGTGCCAACATACACATAATGGGAATCAGGTGACAAGTGTGAAAAATATTTGAAGAAACAATGGCTGAAAAATTACCAAATTTGATGAAAGATAATCTACACATCCAAGATTTCACATTAAACATCAGTGGAATAAGTAAAAGGCAGAAATTAGACAAAGAATATCAACTTATATCCTAATAAAAGGGTTAATCTATCAAGATACAACAATTATAAACATACACCTAACAATAGAGCCCCTAGGACGTTTGAAGCAAAAACTCAGACTTGGTGGGAGAAATAGTTCAATAATAGTTGGAGCCTTCAGCATCTCACTTTATTGGATAGAACAATTAGACAAAAGATTACAAGGAAACAAAACTTGAACACTATAAACCACCAAGACTGAACAGACATAGAGCAGTCCAACAACAGTATACGTTCTCAAGTGCACATGGAAAATCTCTAGATAAACCACAACACTAAATAAATTTTAGAAGATTGAAACCATACAGAGTATCTTCGATGACCACATGGAATGAAATTAGAGAAACAACAGGAACAAATCTGGAAATTTTACAAATATGTATAAACTAACACACTTAATAAAAAAATATATATATATACACACACACACTCACACATACATACACACACACCCAAATGAGTTAAAGAAGGAATCACAAGTGAAATTAGGAAATAGTTTGAGAATATAAATGAAAGCATGGGGGATGCTGGGATAGCTCAGCGTTTGAGTGCTTACCTTGCATTCGCGAGGTCCAGGGTTCAATTCCCAGCCCGGGCCCATGCAAACCTATATGCAGAACTGTGGTACAGCTGGTAACTGCTGGGATGGCCCAGCAGCAAAGGTTCTTGCCTCCCATGTGGAAGGACCCCATTTCAGTTCCCACCCACACAGCCCCACAACTATGAAGACTGCTCTGGGCCCCCTCTTTCTCTGTCTCTCACCTCTTGATAAAATAAATTTTTTTAAATCAATAAATGAACAACATATGAAAATTTAAGGGATGCAGTGCAAGCATTGCTCAGAGGGAAACTTAGAGCTATAAATGCCTACACACACAAAAATCTCAAATCAATAACCTAGCCTTCCATTTTAAGGAGTTAGAAAAAGAGTAAACTAAAGAAAGAGAAACCAAAACAACCAGAAGGAAGAAAAAATAAAGATTAGAGTACAGACAAACAAAATAGAGAACAGAAAAACAGATTCAATGGAAAAATAAATGGCCCTTCAAAAAGATCAACAAAATTGACAAGCCTTCAGTTAGGAGAGAGACAGCAAGAATGGATTATAAGACAATACTGTTAAAAACTGTATGTTAATATATTAGATAACCTAGAGAAAATGAAAGATTACTAGGGAATGCTGGAATAGCTCAGCAGGTTGAGAGCTTGCCTCACAATTACAAGGTCTGGGGTTCAATTCCCGGGTCCAGCCTATGCGGGCCCATGCTGAACTGTGGAGCAACTGGTAACTGCCGCGCTGGGATGGCAGGCAATGTTCTCACCTCCCTGTGGGGGGCTCCTGGTTTGGTTCCCACCCTGAGAAGCCCCACATCCATCTGTGTGGAATAAAACCATGTCTCATCTAATGATGTGCAACTATGGAGACTGCTCTGGGCCCTCCTCCCTTTCTCTCTCTCCCTCCCTACTTTTCTACCTCTCTCAAACAATCTTAAAAAAAAAAAAAAAAATTTTAATTCTAGGAACATACAAATTCCCAATCTGACTCAAGAAGATAAAAAATCTGAATAGACCTATAATAAGAGATTAAATCAGTAATCTAAATACTAACAAAGAAAACCCCAACACCAGGAAACTTCAGTGATGCATTCTATCAAATGTTTAAAGAAGTAATACCAATCTTTCTCAAACTCTTCCCAAAGTACAGAGGGAACACTTTCTAACACCCTCTATGAGACCAGTGTTATCCTGATATCAAAGTCAGACAAAATCATCACAAGAAAAGTGCAAAAATCCTCAATGAAATACTAACAAACTGAATCTAGCAGCATATTAAAAGGCTCACCCATCATGACCAAGTGGCATATATCAAAGGAATAAAAGGATAATTCAATATGGAAAAGTCAATGTAATGCTCATTATTATTAGAATGAAGTGGATAAAAACTACACGATCATCTTGATATAGGAAAAGCACTTGAGAAAACCCAACACCTTTTCATGGTTTTTTAAAAAAAGATTTATTGTTTTAATGAGGGAGAGAGAGAAGGGGAGGAGGGCCCAGAGCAGTCTCCACAGTTGTATGTCATCAGTTTTCGACAGTTTTATTCCACAGGTGGGCGGGGGCCGCGCAGGGCAGGCACTGGGCAGGGGCCTCCCACATGAGGCACGCCCTCCACAAGCTGAGGTCTGAACCAGGGGCCTCCCACATGGGAAGCTCACCCCAGCAAGAACCGAACTGGGGGCCACACCCCAGTCTATCATATGGGTCCCCATGGGCTGGGGCTCGGATTCAATCCTCGGACCCCAGGGCTGCAAAGCGAGTGCTCAACTTGCTGAGCCATCCCAGCTTCCCCCTTTTCATGATTTAAAAAAATCATTTGAGAAACTAAGAAAGGAATTTTATCAACCTGAAATAAAGGGCATCTGTGAAAAACCACAGCTAACATACTTAATGGTGAAAGAATAAGTGCTTTCCTCGAAGATCAAGAACAAAACAAAGTACTCTTACCATTACTATTACACATAGTATAGGAAGTTCTAGCCACAGCAATTAGGCAAGAAAAAGAAATAAAAGGCATCCAAATTGGAAAATAAGAAGCAAAACTTTCTATTCACAGATAACGTGATCATATACATAGAAAATCCTAAAATATCCACACAAAAACTATTAGAAATAGTAAATGAATTAAGCAAAGCTGCAGGCTAGGATATATGAACATACAAAAATCAGTTGCATTTCTACATACCAGCATCAAACAATTTGAAAACCAAATTAAGAGAACAATTCAATTTATAATAATATCAAAAAGAATAAAATACTTAAGGATAAATTTAACGAAAGTGGTGTAAGACTTATACACTGAAAAATATAAAAATATAAAACATCTTGTGCTCATGGACTGGAAAACAGTATTAAGATGGTAATACTCTGCAAATGGATCTACAGATGCAACCCAACTGCCTTTTTAAATATATATATATTTTTTTATTTTGACAGAGGAGAGAGAGAGATACAGAGACAGAGAGAGAACTGAACTAGGGGAGCTCCCAGTTCAGCACATGGTTCCGCGTGGGCCGGGGCCGGGACTCAATCCTCGGTCCCCGGCGATGCAAAGTGAGCGCCTAACCCACTGAGCCATCCCGGCTTCCCCCCAACTGCCTTTTTGCAGATATGGACAAGCTGATCCTAAAATTCATATGGAATTGCAAGGGACTGCTCCCCACACTGCCAAAATAGTCTTGGAAAAGAACAACAAAGGAAACCCATACTTCTTAATTTCAAAATTTACTTCAGATCTATAATAATTCCAACTGTGATACTGGCATAGACATAGGCATATAGACTGATGGGATAGACTTGAGAAATCAACCTAAACATCTCTGTTCAATTGATTGTGACTAGAGTCCCAGGACCGGTCAATGGGAAAAGAATATTCTCTTCAACAGATAGTGCAGGGGAGATGCCGGGATAGCTCAGCAGGTTGAGCACTTGCCTTGCAACTGTGAGGTTGGGGGATCAAATCCTGGCTCTGACCCCTGCAAACCCATGTGCTGCACTGTCTGAACTGTGGCACAACTGGTAACAGCTGGGATGGTGGTGAAGGTTCTCGCCTCCCAGGGGGGAGACCCTGTTTGGTTCCCACCCTGCGCAGCCCCACATCTTCCTGTGTGGAATGAAAGTAGGTCGCAACTAATGATGTACAACTATGGAGACTGCTCTGGGCCCTCCTCCCTTCTCTCTCCTCTCTCTCTCACCTTCTCACAAACAATAAAAAATAAATCTTAAAAAAGAAAAAGCAGGGGAAGCCGGGATGGCTCAGTGGGTTAAGCGCTCACTTTGCAGCGCCGGGGACCAGGGATCGAATCCCGGCCCCGGCCCGTGCGGAACCATATGCTGAACTGGGAGCTCCCCGTGCGGAACCATATACTGAACTGGGAGCTCCCCGTGCGGAACCATTTGCTCAACTGGGAGCTCCCCCAGTTTAGTTCTCTCTCTGTATCTCTCTCTCTCTCTCTGTCAAAAATAAATAAAAATATATTAAAAAAAAAAAAGGTTGACTTTAAAATTACTTAAAAAAAAAAAAGAAAGAAAGAAAAAGCAAATAGTGCAAGGATAACTAGATATTCCCAAACAAAAGAATGGAGTGGAATCCCTACCTCATATCATATACAAAAATTAACTCAAAACAGATAAAAGAATATAGACTTAAGCTATAAAAATCTTAGAAGAAAACATAAGAATAAATATTCATGACCTTGTATTTGGCAATAGATTCTTAGATATAACACCAAAAACATACACAACAACAGATAAATTGGGCTTCATCAAATTTAAAACTTGTGTCTCAAAGAACATTATCAAGAAAAGTAAAAGGACCACCCACAGAATAGGAGAAAATATTTGCACATTATATATCTGATAGCCTAGTATCCACAATACATAAAGAAGTCTTACAACTCAACAACAAAAGGCAACCTAAGTTTTTTAATGGGCAAAGGACTTGAATAGTTGTTTTTCCAAGAAGGGCATACAAATTCCCAACAAACGCATGAAAAGATGCTCAGTCAGCATCACTAATCATTAGGTCAATGCCATTTAAAACCACAATGGTATACCACTGCACACCTAGTATGATGGCTATCATCAAAAAGAGATGTGAGCATGTGGGAAACTGAAACCCTATTACATGCATTGTGCTGGTGGGAATGTAAAATGGTACAGCTGTTGTGCAGAAGTGTTTGGTGGTACTGCAAAAATTGAAACAGAGTTGCTATTTGACTCAGCAATTTCACCCCTAGTTATAGACCCAAGAGAAAGGAAACCATGTCTACACAAAAACCTATATGTGAATGCTCACAACATTATTTAGAAGAGTCAAAAAAGTGCAAACAACATGCAACGGAACATTATTGATACAGGTAGAACATGGATGAACCTTGCACACATTATGCTAAGTGAAAAAAAAAGTCAGACACATATTGTATGATTCCGTTTATATGAAATGTCCAGAATAGGTAACTCCATAGAGACAGAAATATTAGTGGTTTCCAAGGGATGGTGGGAGGGGAAATGGGAAGTGATACTTAATAGGCACAGGGTTTCCTTTTGGGGTAAACAAAATGTCTGGAATTCAAATGATGACTGCACAATACTGTGCAGCCACTGACTTTGTATAATTTACAATGGTTACAATTTTGAATTCTGTGTTATGTGAGCTTAACCTCAGTAGAAAAAACTTAAAAACCTTAATGTGCACACACATCCCTGGGGATCTCTTTAAAATGTAGATTGTGATTATTCAGGAGGTCTGGGTGGGCTCCAAATTCAGCATTTCTGACAGGCCCCCAGATGGGCTCCCTACTGCTCATCTGTAGCCATGTTTTAAGTAGCGAGGCTACCTACAGGGCCCTTCCACTGTGTCAGCTGATGATTCGGATCTCAGTGAACCAACCCCTGCCCTGTCCGTCCATATAAAGACGGAGGGCAGGGCGCACAGACGACTGGGGGCTCCCAGGCCTGAGCTTCCAGGGAGTTGTGGGCCTTGGGCCTGGGATTCGATGGAGGAGGGGCCGCAGCTATAGGGGTCACTCTGTTAGCAGACACAGAGGAGACCACAGGAGTAGCTTTTATTTTGCACAAAGCTGGGGAAGGCAGGCCAGGATGCACAGGTATTCTTAGAGGAGAGCTGTTCAACGTGTTACTTCCAACTCCTGGGCAACTCGTCTCGGTGCTCAAAGGTGATCTGAAAGAAAGCAGAGTGAGCAAGCAGGGGCTGCCGCAGGTGCCCTGCCGCCCCCGCCCCCGGCCCCCAGAGAACCTGGAGCCACGGAACACGGTGCTGAAGGAGGGAGCAGGGCGGCAGCCCCCCCACCGCCCGATCAGAGGGATGCCGGTCTTTCCGGAAAGGGTTTTGTGGTGGCACAGGGGGGGTCCTTGGAAGGGAGACATGGGGAGCTGCGCAGCTTGGAGGGAGGAGCATGGCCCGTGAAGGAGGCAGCGGCTCAGTGTCAGGGTGGTGAGCGGGGCCGGCTCCCTCGGGAGTGCTGACCTGACGCTGGGCTGATCAACCGAGGGCCGGGGTGGGGGCTGGCCGGGGAGCCTTCGGCTCCTGGCCGCAGGAGGAGCTCCCCTCCCGGCTCGTCCGGGCGACAGCAGGGCGGGACCGCAGCCAGCCCCACCCTCCGTGCCCCGCCCCAGAGGCTGTCAGCTCGGCCTGCACCGCTCACCATCTCCCAGGAGGTCGGGGATCCGGCCGAAGGGCCCGGGGGGCAGGTCCCAGGCCAGCGCCTCCAGCTGGCTCAGCAGGCCTTTCACTTCTGCCTCCAGGTGCTCCACCGTCTTCTCCACCGTCTGGAGCAAGGAGAGAGGGGAGCAGGGTGGGTGGGGGCCGGGAAGAGTCCAGGCAGGAGTGACGGCACATCCCGCTTAATCAGGAGCACCTGAGGATGCAGGGGGACAGGACTGGGTGCTGGGGGCCTGAGTCCTGCCTGCGTGTTCAGTATCTGCCCCTGCCTGCTTCTCAGTTCTCCAGATCACAAACCCTAGGGCCTTGTTCTCTAAGGCCACTGCTGGTCCTGGCACTCGGGGTTTATCAAGCGACCCTAGGACTCCTCTTCCCTTTCAGAACGTCCCTGCTGGGAGCTCACATTCCTTTTGCTGCCCCGCCCCCTGGTGGCAACTCTGCCAAATGGCAGGTTTGGGATTTTGAAATTTTCTTTAGTGAGGGTTCCTTTTTTCATGAATGAACCCGGTTAGTCAGCAGTCTGGTGAGACTTACAGACCTCTTCTCAGAAAAATGATTTGACTGAAAAAAGTAAACCAGGATTTTGTTTTGTTTCTTGCCAAAGTGCATTTTTAAAATTTTATTATTTTTTTAATTGTTAAATTTATTGGGGGGACGGACATTGGTTGGTAAAAATTATATGGGTTCCAGATGTATAATTCTACCTCACATTGTCTGTGTGTTGCATTGTGTGCTCACCACCCAGAATCAGCTCTTTCCATCACCATATATTTGATGCCCCCTCCCTTCCCCTCCCCACCCACCTCCCTGCTTACCCTCAGGTAACCACTAAACTATTGACTGCATTCATGAGTAAAACAGGTTTTACAAGGATACCAATTGTATTAAAATATTCAAGTATTAAAATTAAAAATTTGGGGAAGCCAGGATGGCTCTGCAGGTTAAGCGCTCACTTTTCAGCCCTGGGGACTAGGGATCAAGTCCTGGCTCTGGCCGTGCAAACCCATGTGCTGAACTGGGGTGTGCTTCCCATTTGGGAGGCCCCCAGCCCAGTTCCTGCCCTGCACAGCCCCCACCCAGCTGTGTGGAATGAAACCATGTCAAAAACTGATGATGTACAACTATGAAGACTGGTCTGGGCCCTCCCCTTCGCTCTGTCTTTCTCTGTCTCTCTGTCTCTGTGAAAAACAATAAAATAAATCTTAAAAAATTTTTTTAATGTAAAAAGCCATGTATTTATTAACTCACTAAATAACTTGATCTAACATGAGGTCAAACAACTACTACAATTTTGACATTATTAAAGACAGACAGATATAGAGACAGAGAGAGACAGACAGAGAAAAGGGGGAGGGCCCAGAGCAGTCGTCATAGTTGTACATCATCAGTTCTCAACATGGTGCCATTCCACACAGGTGGGCAGGGGCCGTGCAGGGCAGGAACTAGGCTGGGGGCCTCCCGCATGGGAGGCATGCCCCCTTGAACCAGGGGTCAAACCAGGGGGCAAGAACCGCACTGGGGGCCTCCTGTATGGGAAGCACACTCCAGTTCAGCATATGGGTCCATAGGGGCTGGGGCCAGGACTCGATCCTTGGTCCCTGGGGCTGCAAAGCGAGCACTTAACCCCCGGAGCCATCCCGGCTTCCCCAATTTTGACATTATTAGAATAAGTGATATGTTGAGATAGTCCCAACAAGTATAACAAGGTGAAATTCTCTGTGATTTCTATTGATGATAAAATCATGGTACTGTTAATACTACTATGGTTTGTTGCCTGTTTTGCAATGAATGAGATGCTAAGGTTTCTGAACATAAAGTGTAACCCCACCCCCACCCCCCACCTCCCTCTGGCTATGTAATGAAACAGGGTGACTGAATTTCTATCTTTTCATCTGGTAATTATGCAGAGATCTGTGGCTGGGTATAAGCAAGGCCGCAGGCATGGTGGGGTTTGTTGGGGGCTGGTGAGCCAGACAGCCTGGCAGGGCAAGGTGATGATCAACACAGTGGCCAGGGAGCAAGACTGGCCTGGATTTCCCCAATTTGCAAAAGCAAGGTTGACCCAAGCCCTATAAAGCCACCAGCCTGGAGGGTGGTCCTGAAGATGCACATCCTCCCAGGTCACCCTTATTACCTCCTCTATGACGTCTAAACGGCCATGCACAGCCATGAGTGTGTCACACCCTGTGCTCCGAGTGGGGTCTCCTTGGGAGGGGATGAAGGGTTCAGCAGCTGTGGGAAAACAAGTCTCATCACTGTAGGGACCTCAGTTTCCCTGTAACACTGGACTAGACACTCCTGTAAAGCATTGGGCTCAAGTGAGGTCCTGAAAACGAGAAGCAAAAGGAGGCTAAGCAGGGTTAGGGAGCCAGTGTGGAGCTGCCCTAAGCACTCACTTTTGTCCATGGCCGTGTCACCTGCAGACCCAGGTGAGCTTCCTCAAGGAGGTGCTGCCTGAACTGGGTAAGGTTAGGGAGCGAGAAAAGGTTTCCACCAGGGAGAATGGTATGTGAGAGAGGCATGAATTAGCATGGCTCCATGTGCAAAAACTCAGGAGTTCCGAGTGGTTGGAAACTACAGGTGGTGGGAGAGGTGGATCATGGAAACAAGGCAGAAGCCCTAAAAAACAATTGTGATGCTTGTTTTGGGGGTTATTTTAACTGAAGAATCACATAGGCATATAAAGGTTTTGTTGTTGTTTGTTTTTTTAAATACAGAGAATGGATTGGAGGAATGTGTCATTGGAAGTAAAAGGTCACTGGAGTAAGCAGTGTAAGAAGTGATGGAAGGAGGCAGTAGCAGCAGGAATAGAGAGGAGGGAAAAATGAGTGGAGCTATTTTAGTGGTAACATTGACATTAGTGACCAGTTAGTAACAACTGACATTTGAGGAGTGCTTACTAACTACATACTGCATAGTGTGCTAAGCAAACATGTTCTCTCAGTCAGCCTCTAGAACAATCTATTATCCCCAATTTACACAGAGGGGTGAAATGACATGTCCAATGTCACTCAACTAGTAAGTGGAAGATCTGAGGTCCAACCTGTTCAACCCTTGATTCAGCATTTCCTTCCCCAATGTTGATTCCTCCTTGACTCTTCCTGGCACCACCAACCCCCATACCAGAAGTCTTAGAGCCCTGGTTCTGCGCTCAGGTTTCAGAGTTAATGGCAAATTTTTATTTTTTATTATTTTTATTTTTTTTTGCCAGTTGCTTGAGTTTTGGTTCCCGGGGAGTCTACTTACCTTTATCTGGCATCTAATATCAATCCCCATGGATGCCGGTTAAATGAGAGTCTACTGTAAAGAACTTTATGGAAGATGAATTGGTCAGCATGACCTAAAGCAGCATGGAGGTCTAGCAAACAGGATGGAAAAACAGCCACAGGAAAGTCATTGCTAAATGCCACCCCAGCACTTCTAGTGAAGGGGTGGAGGCAAAGCAAAATTTAGATTGCAGTGGGATGAGAGGGAAGGGGAACTCAGAAGGTAGAGACTTGGATCCTGGAAAAACGTTTTCAGGAAGCTTGTCTGTGAAGGAAGGGAGATCAGGACACAAGGTCTAAAGAATGTTATAGTTGTCATTTCAGTTGTCTTAAGCATTGAAGACAAGCAGCCATGCTTAACGCTTGAGGGATAGGAGAAGATGAGAACCGAAGAAATGCATTTCCTGAGGAGATGAGAGGCCACAGAATCCAGAAAGGGTGGTGGGGGTTAGAGGCAGCACATGGAAGGGAGAGAGGGAATGCAGCGAAAACGAGTAAAAAGTTCTACTTGGAGGGTCAACAAGTTAATGAGTTCCCATCTGATGGTTTCTATTCATCCCATAAAGTAACAGGAGAATCATGTGTTGAAAATTCATGTAAGGTTAAGAGAGAGAAGAGAGCTAGAAACTTCAGGAATTCTGTGACTGGGTTCTTAAACAAAGCCATAAAATGGGAGCTATGGAGAGAGGATTTACACTACGAATCGACAAATGCTTTCTTCTTTCCCTTTTGTTTAGAGCTAGTTCCTCAGCATACCACTGGGTAGCAGGCTTGAATAAAAAAAGTCCTCCCAAAGGAGGTGAGGAGAACGAAGAGGTAGTGCAGGGGACCCAAAGCCAACGAGGAACTTTGGAAGCACCCCTGCCCCCCAACCACGGCCCAGCAGGCTGGGTGTAGAGCAGCAAAGTCAATGGCACAGAAGTGAAGGTTCTCGCCTCCCATGTGGGAGGCCCCTGGTTTGGTTCCCACCCTGCGTGGCCCCACATCACCTGTGTGGAATGAAACCATGTCACAACTAATGACGTACAACTGTGGAGACTGCTCTGGGCCCTCCCCCCTTCTCTCTCTCACACACCTTCTCTCAAATAATAAAATAAAAATAAAAAAGAAGACAATGGTCTTCTTGTTGACTTTGGGGAAGGAGGCGGGCATTATGTTGCTGCTTTTGGTCACATTTTTTAAGGGAGTCTTTCAGAGATCCATACTGAAATATTTACAGATGAAATGCTACGAGGTCCTGGATTTATTTCGAAATAATTCAGAGCTGGGAGTGGGAGGAGGCATGGGTGGGAGTGGAGAGCAAACAAGATTGGCCAAGATTAGTAACTGTTGAAATTGGGAACATGGGAGTTCACTGCACTCTCCTCTCTACTTTTGTACATGTGGTTTGAAATTTTCCATAATAAAAGCCAGGTGTCTGATGGGTTGTCAGCAAAAAGCAAGAGCCATTGTGGGCTGCATGCATTGACGTGAAATGTTCAGAATGTTGCAGGGGCTGGTCTGACAGACCCCACCTGGGGGGCTGGGCTTCATTCTGGGCCTCGAGTCTTAAGAAGGCCTTTGATAGGCTGAGCAGGTCTAGAGGGGGGCCAGGGGGAAGGGAATCCAAATTTTGATTCATTGGTCTCAGCTGAAAGAACTGGGGTGCTCAGCCTGGAGAGGAAAGACTTCAAAGGGGCAGGAAGCGCTATTGTCACCCACAGGTAGGGCTGTCAGGGAGGAGGTGGCTGTCCCAGTGTGGGTCTGTGTCCATACACACTGTCTGCAGGCTCTGCACAGGGGCCTTTGGTCAAGTTTTCCTCCTGAACCTCACCTGCCCTCTCCCAGATCCTTACCTACTGTTCTCCCATCAGTGTTCCCCCAGCTTAGGCCAAGAGGAAGCACCGTGACCCTGCCGGCCAAGCGGAGATCAGCCAGCTTTGCAAGTCATGAACAACATGAACCTGCTCCTCCCATTGGCCTAAAACACATTGTTCTGTACAGGTCTGTGATGAGGTCTAACTTGGCTCCAAGTCCCCTCCAGGGAAGCACAGCGCTAATCTCTCACATCTGGATAGAACTGTGCCTGGGCTCCACCCAACTGTCCATGAGCTCATCCAAGCCTCTGACCAGCTCATCTGAGAGAGGAAGGTGGGGCAGAGTCAGGGCGAGGGCTCTGCACTGCTGCTCCCTCCCCCACGTGGGTCCCCAGGGCATTGACCTCAATGAATGGTGGCAGAAAACACAGTGGACCGCCCTGTTCTCAGCCCAGCTCAGCCAGGAATCGTGTGAGCCTGTGGGACCCCTGCTGCCTCCTCTGTAACACGGGTGGGGTAGGCCTGTGTCTGAGGCATTGGCGCCCACATACAGCTCAGCCATGATGCTGCCCTGTCTTTCAGAGCCTGCCAAGAGGCCTCGGAATTGAACTGTAAGGACAGAAATGGGATGAGTCAAGGACCAGTTGCTTCCTGTTCCAGAAGTTCCAACAAGGCAAGACCTGGGTCCGTCCGTGCCTGTTTACCACTTTATTTTTAAGTGTGTGCACACACCACACACACGTCTTGGAGCCTCAGCTTCTTCATCAGCAGAAAGGGGCTCATGATGACACCGGCCTCACAGGGCTGTTAGAAAGCTCAAACAAGGGAAAGAGTGGCGAAGGCTGGACGATGACCACGATCACCTGAGCAGCCCAGGCTGTGGTTCCTCAGTCTTCTCCCCTCCCTCCCTGTCCCAGCCAGTTGGGACATGGACTTGCTTGGATACTGGGTTGTTTTCCCTGGCCTGGCTCCCACTCAGGGCCTTTCTGCACCCTGGACGGTGGCCAGGGGTAAAATGTTGCGCACTGGTAAGAACAGGCTGCAGTGGAGGCCAGAGGCCCGGGGGAGGTGCTGAGCTAACTTCTCCAGTTAAAGAGACACGGCCACTGGTCCCCATCACAGGCCAGAAGTACAGCCCCCTCCCACACACAGGCAGAGAGGAACTTTGGTATCTGGGACTCAAACACTAAGAAAACACCCGCAACTCCAATGATTTCTGCCATGCTAGGTGATGGCAGATCCTTTCCCAGCGGCGACCGTGAACGATGCTGCTCTGCCCCTTTAATCATCAAATGCACGCTGCTTCGACCAGCAACTTTTGTCTCTTGGGGGTTCATTATATTTGACCACATTCAATATCACAGAATAGTACATTCTACCACATTGAGTATTTGTATTAAAATTTGTGATTCATTCAAAACCACCAGTGTTGCTTGTTCGTTTGCTTTTGTTTTGTTTTTGTAAAGCAGAAGAGCATTATTTTCAAACAATTATGTGAAGAACTCTAATCTGTGGGACGGCTCTGACTAAATCAGAAGAGAGGCTCTTAGGCCCCCAAACAGAGAGCTTAGGTTCTAAGGAACATTTTTGTTTTGCTTTGCTTTTTGCTTTGTTTTGGGAGAGTCATGTCCTGTTCCTTGGGCCTCTGCTCATTTTCCAGATAGGGCTTTGAGCCTTGCTAATCACTCTGAGAATTTAGCAATGCCATTCCAATGCCTTCAGTATCTGGTGAAGTTAGCATTCTGCTTACACTACAAGCTAGGCTGCTGTAACAAAGAGACCCCTCAATTGCACACACGTTACTCCTTTCAGTTCAGAGGTAGAGGGGGTCAGAGCTGGCAGGCAGCTCTGTTCGAGATTGTACAGAAACTGAGATTCCTTCTATCATGGAATACTATGTTTTCTAATTCATTGGGTTATAATGTACTAGAACATTCCAAAACCCCTGCCATGCTGAGAAGGTCTAAGAAGCCATCAGGATAAACCGTTCTCCCTGCGCTGGGAAAAGAACACAAGGCTGAGAGTCAGAGACGTGGTCCCACCTCCACGCTTCCTGACTGCGCTCTTTGTCTCTCAGCAGCTTCGCCTGCTCTGTCTACTTTGCAGGGTTGCTGTGTTGATCAAAGGGGATCCTGCCCCTGAAGAGGTCTTTGAACTGCCAAGTGATGTGAAATGTCATGTAGGGGCATTAACCAGGTGAGAGGAAGACAGAGCAGGTTGGTGAAGGCCCTCCAGGACTCCCCTTCTCCACATGGGGCTCGTGCTCGTGGCTAGATCACTCCGGCCAGCTCGTCTCAATATGGGGAGGCATCTGCTTTAGGACTAAACCCATGCAGGGGTCCAAGGGGTGCTTGGGAGGGGCCTTTCCAACAAGCACACAAAGGGCACCTGGCTCTCTGGGCCCTTTAAGCCAATCCCACTTGCTGGATTGCTGGTTTCTTCACCGTTACTATGAGCATGTCCATACTCTATATTCAAAGCTGCTTTCATTCTATGATCACTTATAATATGCTGAGGTTTTTGTTGACTGGACATGCATTATCTCATTTAATTCAATCTGTGAGTTCATTACATTTATGTCCTTTTTCTTTAAGATGTTTTTTTTTATTGTTTTTTTGTAGAGAGAGAGACAGACAGAGAGAAGGGGGACGGCCCAGAGCAGTCTCCATGGTTGACAGCATTAGTTTTCCATATAGTTTCACTCCACAGGTGGGTGCAGGGCTGCACAGGGCAGGAACTGGGCCAGGGGCCTCCCGCATAGGCCCCGGCAAGAATTGAACTCGGGGCACACCCCAGTTCAGCATATGGGTCCACTTGGGCCAGGATTTGATCCTTGGTCTCTGGGACTGCAAAGCGGGCACTTAACCTGCTGAGCCATCCCAGCTTCCCCTATACCCTTTTTTACAAAGATTAGAAAACCAAAGATCAAAGAGATTGAGTAATGTACCTGCCCCAGATTACACAGCTAGCAGGTGGTGGGGACCGAATTTGAATCTGCCTGACACTGTCTATACTATGCCCTGGCAGTGGTGTGAGCTCTTATAAGTTAAGGGCCTCTCACTGGGGGCCTTAGTGGCCTCTCTGTGAAATGCGGGAATGGATAGGTGTGGGCCAAAGGAGACCCGTATGCCTGGCACCTTTGCAGCTGTCTTAAGGCCGCACAAAAGCACAAAGTTGGCCTTGGATCCAACTATCTTTGAGTGCTTCACTTCCCACAACATCCAGCTTTGTAGGAAGAAATGGAATCCTCATCACAGCCCCTCAGCACCTTCCTCTGTCACCCACAGCAAAAAGCAGAATCCCAACGGAAGACAGATGTCCACAGGGACCTGGCGTGGTTGGTGCTGGACAGGGAGGGGTCCCAATGGCCCTGAGGCATGAGTGACAATGGTTATACTTGTTACACTGGTTAAAACTTCAGATTCTTCTGATAGCAAAAAAGGTCAGGAACTCAGGTGAAGCCTTAACTTAAAAAAAAATTCTCAGGAAAGCTGGGCTGGCTCAGCGGGTTAAGCACTCACTTTGAAGCCCGGGGGACTGAGGATCGAATCCCGGCCCCGGCCCATGTGAACCCACATGCTGAACTGGGGTGTGCCCCCAGTTTAGTTCTTGCCGGGGCCTATGTTGGAGGCTTCCAGCCCAGTTCCTGCCCTGCTCAGCCCCACGCCCACCTGTGGAGTGAAACTACATGGAAAACTAATGTCAACTATGGAGACTGCTCTGGGCCCTCCCCCTTCTCTCTGTCTCTGTTTCTATCTGTCAAAAATCAATAAAATAAATCTTAAAAAAAAAAATTCTCTACAAGTGACACAAAACAGTTTGCTTCACTCAATAAGACCTTTTAAAGATCAATATAAAAAAAATCTCAATACCACAACTAAAAAGTCAAAAACATTCACAAGAATTAGTAGACATGACCAATATGCATTTGAAGAAAAAGTCCAGGGTAGTAATCAAAAAAATGCAAACTAAAGCAATAAAGACCATCTCAAGGTATTCTTACAAAATAAAAAAATCAAACGAATTCCATCAGGCTTCTAGATCTAACTACCAGGTTATAGACCGTAAGGGGAGAGAAGAACATTTACACAACACCTGGGGGGTGCAATCAGCTAAAATCTAAATGTGGAAAACTCTAGGACAAACAACACAGTTTCTTCAACAAATAAATTTTAGGAAAGAAAGAGGGAGGAGAGAACTTACATATTAAAAGGAACTTAGACATGTCAACCAAAATATGCTCAAACAAACCAAATATAAAGACATAACACAATCAGGGACATTTAAATGCTGATTAGATATTTGACAATATCCATTTTTAGGATGTGATAATGGTATTGTAGTTCTGTTTATTGAAAGATTACCTATCTTTTAGAGAAAGGTAAGGGTATTTAGAGATGAAAATACATGATGTCTGGAATTTCCTTCAAAATAATCTGAGGGAGGGGAGAAAGAGTGGGGATTACCGATGAAATGAGACTCGCCATGAATTGATACTTGCTGAAGCAGGGTGACTGGCACATGGGGTTCCTTGTACTATTCTGTTTTGCAGGCGTACCTCTCTCTATGGCACGTGCAGATACTCTTCTTTTTACAAACTGAAGGCAAGATCCTCCTCCAGTAAAAAGATTACGACTCGCTGAAGGCTCAGATGATGGTTAGTATTTTTTAGCAAAAGAAAGTAGGTATTTTTAAATTATTGTATTACATTTTTAACAACGCAATGCTATTGCATACTTAATGGACTATGGTATAGTGTAAATACAACTTTTATCGGAAAACCAGAAATAGCGTGTGATCTACTGAGTATGTTTTATTGTGGGGATCCCTAAGAGAGCCCACAGTATCTCCAAGGTGTGCCTTTATATCCAAGAGACTTCATAATCAACAGTTCAGGAAAACAAGGCCATATTGTCTGAAGCCTGAAAGGTTATACATTAAAAAAGTGTGACCTCAATGTGAAATTACCTTAAAATGTTTATATTTTCCTCTTTTTTCTTAATCTATAGCAATGAATACTCTGTAATCAGGAAGCAAATAATGTTGAAAAGGTCATGTACCCGTCGTGGCTAAAGGGACCACGAAAAGCTACTTGTGGACTGTGGCCAGCTCCTCCCCTCCGGGGGGGGGGGGGCACAGACCCTGTTTTGTCTCCTCAGCTCCAGGATGTGGGGGCTGCAGGGGGAGGGTAAGGGCGAGGCAGAGGAAAAGAAGGTCACACACCATGCAGAACCACTCCTCACACAGACTGGGAGGCCCCCTTAGCAGGTGAGGAAACTGAGGCTCGGAGAGATCCACGGAGCTGAAGGGATGAGAGAAACAGCCAGTGTGTTGACATATGTTCCCCGCTGGGTGCTTCCTCTTTTGTCCCATCCCCTCATATCATTCCCCTCCCCCTCCCCTTCCAGAGGAGGAAACAGAGAGGTGGAGTGAGTTACCCAAGTTTACTCAGCCAGAGGCTGCCCAGGATCAGGACTGGCCTCGATTCTTTCCCTCATGCTCACTCCACGGGGTGGGGGTGGGGGTGGGAGTTCCATCCTAGAGCAGGGCACTTGGCCTGGGTGACTCAGCATCCACTGGCTCCAGGTTGATGGGAGCAGCCTGGCTGGGGACAAGGCCTGTCTGAGGGGCAGGGGGCGTGGATGCTCTGCTTTGGCATCACGGTGAGATGCGAGTCACTGAACAACGAGGAAGAGCCACTGCAGCCTCTGGGGGAGGCTGGGTAAATGGGAACTTTCAGGTGGTGTACAACATGCAGAGGCTGGGGTGGAGAAATGAGTATCTGTGTCCATCAAGTAGTACACCTGCCTCACCTGAGCCCTCAGGCTGCTGTCAGGGGAGAGGGGAGGGGCTTGTGCAAGACAGAGAACCCAGCCAGCTGGGCAGCCCCCTCCTGAACCCCTGCCCCGTGGCCCCCACGGCAGCTCAGGCTCTTGGGGAACTCTGGAATTCTGGACCCCCTCGGGCCACCTGACAGATGAAGCAGTGGCCTTTATCCTGGGGCCACCTTCCTGCCCCTTGACTGGCCACGCTGGGCCAGGCCTGGGTCATCTGCCAGTTGGAGCTCAGCTTCCAAGTCAAGGCGCTTAAAACCAGGCCTGGATGCCTCTGTCCGCTCTCTGGAGAGAGCTGGGGTGGGGTGGGGTGGGGGCTGCCTCACCCTGCAGACTTGACCCCCCACCCTCTGATCCTTGTCGTTTCCTCTATCTTCTTCGATAATTGGGATTGTCCAGTCTCTTCCTTTTGGTGTCACAAATCTTTCCCTTCTCCTGGGTTTTCTCCTCTCTTTCTCTCTCCCCCTAACCCATCCACTTCTCTTGCCATGTTAGTTCCTCTATTTCTTTTCCTCTTGTTTCCCGCGCTTCTTATACTCCTTTTTCTGTCTCCTTTCATAGTTCACACCCTCTGTGTATCTCCAAACTCTCTCTGCCTCAGCCTCTACCTCTCTCTCTTTATTCTCCCCCCTCCCTTCTCTCCAATCCTCTGTCCCTCTGCATTTCTCTGCCTTTTCTCTCTTCCCCTGTTTTCTCTCTCCATCCCTCTCTGTCTGGCTGTTTCCATGTCCCTCCCTCCTGCATCTCTCTCGCTGTTTCCCACCTCCCCCCGCTGCCCCCGGAGCCCGCCCGCCCGGGCCCCACTCACCGGCGTCGGCGCCCGCGGCGCGGAGCAGGGCGAGCCCGGCCAGCGCGCAGAGCAGGGGCCGCATGGTGCCGTCTGCCCGCCGCCGGCCTCCCCGGGATCGGGCCGCAGTGCCCGGGAGGAAATGCGCGCTCTCCCAGCCAAAATTCCTGGGCGGCTCCGGGCTTTCTGGCTCGGGCCAGCCCGCCCCCTCCAGAGGCCCCTCCGCACCCCGCAGCCCGCGCTGCGCCTGGAGACCCCGGGGCGGGCGGAGCGCGGACGCGCCAGCGCTGGGAGCCGGCCCGGGGAGGGGCCGCCCTCGAGTCCCCCATCTTACAGACGGTCCGAGAGAAGCTCAGAGCGCAGCGCCTTCCTTCGTGTCACCCACCGCGATGGCACAGGCTCTGGATCCCTGACTGCACGGAGTGTGGAAACGTTTCCCTGTCCCCGCACAAATAAGCACTTACCTCCATTACGTGGCATAGTGTGTGGCCCTGAGAAGTGGTGTGCCTGGTCGTCTGAAGGTGGAATAATCATATTGGAAGGTACTTTTCAAAAAAAGGTAAAATCATGCCTTTCACACAGATGTAAAATGAGCATGTGCTGAAGCGTTTATTTAACTCATTATTAATGAGGAAATCAGAAGTGACCATCAGATCCAAGCCCAGTCACAGACCTGGGACACTGACATGAATGTGCAAATAGAGATAAAACTGGCTTCCTCCACCCGCCAAGGATGGAGAATTAATTGCAGCAATAGCAGGAATAATTTGCATACCTATAAGCAAGAATTATTTTGCTCTTTATGACTGACAGACTTGTAAAATGGTTCACTGGCAACGAAAGACCCCAAACCATAAAGAATTAGAATCAGAATCAGTTTTCAGCAAACAACTTCTGTTCTCAGTAGGGTTACATAGACTCTGGGAGGGAGGAAGGAAATGAAAGAATTCTCATACATGTGTCTACCTTCAAGGAACCACCGTAATATTAATAAACAGCGAAGCTTTGATTGATTTACCTCCATATACACCCTGTCTCTGATCTTCACTGCACCTCCATGAGGGGCAGGTACATCATTGCACTCATTCTGCAGGTCAAGAACCCGAGGCTCACAGATGTTAAGAGCCTAGCTGAGAGTCACCAGATGGTATAATGTAGAGTCACATTTGAATCCAGTTCTGCTGCCTCTATAAGCTGGCCCTTAGATAATAATATAAACTGCATTCCTGGGAATCAGGTTGTCTTTCTTCATTCTGAGCAAGCCCAGAGCAAGAGCTGGGTGGGTTCTCCAGTGAACTTCAAATCCACCTCCTTCCAGTTTAGAACCCAATAGTCGAATCCTCAATTACGGGACACACAACCAACAAGTGCAAGAAAAAGTTGAGTTTTCATGAAAACAAAAGCAAAAGCTACAGCAGTCCTAACATCTGCATAGCAGAGGCTTGAGCATGACTCCTGGCTGCAAGTGGAGAACCTTCAGCACCAAGCCCAGGAGAAGGTCTTTATCCAGCTTGGGGCCCCATCAGGGTTAACTGGAGCCCTTGCAGATCACGTTCGTGTCGCTGCCTGTTCTGTTACTACCTGTGGTCGTGCAGTTGTCCAGTGTAATCACCACACTGACCAGTAGCCCTTGTTTTTCACTTCCTCCTCCAGATAATAGCCTAAGACATAGAAATCCCGGTTCTGAGTCAGCAGGCCTTGGACAGAAACTAATTTTTAAGATTCTCTCATGGGGATTATGATGCCCAGAGGAACCAGTTCAGAAGAGGATTGATTTCAAGAATGCCAGGAATTTCTCACACTTGCAGTAGGACATTCCTCAGTAGGTTAGTCAGGTGGAACATTGACAAAGAACAGCCAGATGCACAGGATTCTTGCAGCTTAGAACCAGTGGACAACCTAATATTTTGAATTTGCAATGGAAACAACACACATACAATACTTATTTTCTGTAGAAGAGTCACAAAATAAGAAAGCAGACAGAGTAAAGCATGAAACTCCTCCCTGTCGCTAACTCCCCTGCCAGTCTCCTCAGAGTGATGGGATCTGCCTTGTCTATGTGTTTCCTCTCTAATACATAACCAGACACAAACATGTGTACATGGGATTGAATAATAGTATTTGGGGGATTTGCTTTCACATCTATGTTTAGCTCAGTCATAACATCAAATCTGGAAGATCATTCTATTAGTACACATCAATCTACTTCATTCTTTTGAAAAATTGCAAAATGTCTCGTGAATGGATGGACCATTATATGTCCAGACAATCCCCTACTGATGGATCTGTAGTTTTTTTCCTCTTCTTCCCCTGATATAAAGGATACAAAGCATGCTTCAAAGAACTGCTTTTGCACATATCTTTATGTACATATTATAAAACATACTCATGCATTTCTGAAAGGCTAGATCCTTGGAATAGGGATCACTGAGTCAGAGGGCCTTTTACATTTTGCCAGATATGCCCCCAAACTCTTACTAAGCCCAAGGGGCCTGTTGCTGAGAGCTCTTCTCCAGGGGACCCCCAGTTAATCCTAGTCTGTGTTGGAGTTGTGCTACAGGGGGCGCCATTTACATAAATACTTCCCTGATGGTGATACATGAAGCTGTAGCTCTACCAGCCTTGTACATTCTCCAACACTGCATATCTATCTTTTAACATTTTGAGAATTTGATGATGAAAAATGTTACCTTGTTGTTGTTTTTATTTACATGCAATTTATTATGAGTAAAGTTAAGCTTTACTTGCCTATCCAAGTACTTTTTTTGTTCTTTTCCTCCTGTTCTTTACATATTCTGGTTATTAATTCAGTGTCTGTTATATTTGTTGGCAGTGTTTTCTTTCATTCTTACATTGTCGTCAACTTTCTTTGTGGTGAGTTTCAGTATACAGAAGTCTTAGATATTTAGGTAGCCCACTGTCTTAATATTTTTTTTATAGCTTCTAGGTTTTTTATTTTTAAAGATTTATTTTATCGTTTGAGAGAAGATGAGAGAGAGACAGAGAAACACACACACACACACACACACACAGAGAAAAAGAAAGAGAGAAGTGTGGGACTCAGAGCAGTCTCCATAGTTGTATATCACGAGTTGTGAAATGGTTTCATTCCACACAGGTGGATGTGGTAGGAACTGAACAAGGGGCTTCCCACATAAGAAGCAAGAACCTTCACTATGGAGCCATCCCGGGGATTACCATTTATGCTACAGTTCAGTATATGGGGTTACATGGGCTGGAGCTGGGAATCGAACCCAGGACCTCATGATTGTGAGGTATGTGCTCAATGGCTGAGCTACCCTGGCATCCCCCACTTCTAGGTTTTACAACTTGTTTATGATTCCTCACTTCAAGACCACAAAAATATATTCCAATATTTTCTTCATAGTTTAAAGGTTTTTTTTTTAAAGGCATAATCTCTAATCATCTAGACATTTTATGTGGTTGCAAAGAGATTCAAACTTAAAATTATTTTCCCAGATGGATATCTAACTATCCTAATGCTCTTTATTGCATAGTTCATCCTTTAGCCACTAATTTGAACACAAAATAAATTGTTGGTTACTCATTCCCTGATGGAGTTCCGCAAAAATTCTCTAGCCATCATGTCTTCAATTAAGTCAAAGAAACAAAAATGAAAACTTGCTATTTCAATCAATACAGAAACTGTTACTTGATGAAATTGAATAGCCATCCCAGACTTAAAACAACAAACTCTAGGTGGCAGAAATAAAGGAAATAAAGGAACATTTATTTAACAAGATAACTACTTTTGTCTTAAACAAATAGTTTACATGCACATACTGAAAAGAGGAGAGAGGCATTCTTTATTAAGCCAGGAATGAGGTAAAGACACCACCATCCCCACGATTAATTATCCACTGTCTTATCAAGTCAATGAAGAACAAACGAAAAGAAGAGGTATTATGAAGGAGATAAAATATTGTTGATAGTAGAAGATTCTACTGCTTTCTTAGAAAATCCAGTAAAACCAGAAAACCTACTTGAATTAGGACTCCATAAACTGGCTGAATTTAAGGTGTTTAGAAATCAATTTATTTCCTTACACCAACAGAAATCAGCCTAAGTACGCAAAGGAAAACTGGGTAAGATGATAGCAAGGACTCTGTTTGCTAATGTCCTCCTTCCAACATTCTCTAGACATGACCAATGGAACTAAGAATAGTGGAAAGTGGCATCAGTGCCAGGAACTAGGAAAATATGTCACTCATATGCCAGGTCTCAAAGCAAGTTGGTAGCTGGTTGGGCCTAAAGGCAATAAGAATAATTATATGTTATTACTCTCTTTGCTAAACTTACTTAAGCCTGGTAATGTGCTAAGGGTACGCATGTGTTATCTCATGTAATGTAATCCTTGCACCAAAAAGCCTGTAAGATTTTAACGATTTAAAAAATATTTTATTTTATTGTTTTTGAGAGAAGGTATGTGAGAGAGAGAGAGAGAGAGAGAGAGAAAGAGAGAGAGAAGGGGGTGGGGGGCGCCCAGAGCAGTCTCTGTAGTTGCACATCGTTAGTTGTGACAAGGTGGATGTGGTGCCGTGCAGGGCAGTAACAGGACTGGAGTCTCCCGTATAGGAGGCTAGAGCCTTTGCCACTGAGCCACCCTGCTGGTTACGTTGTGCCACAGTTCCGCATATGGAGTTGCATGGGCCAGAGCCAGGAATTGAACCCTAGACCTTGTGATTGCCAGGCAAGTGCTCAACCACTGAGCTATCCCAGCATCCCCCCATCTTTCAAATACAATATATTTGATCAAGGTGAGATGGTAGCAGTTTCCTGAATGGAACGCAGATAGATAGATCCATAAGCATTATCGGGCCTCTTGACTCAGGCACCAGCGGAGCTGCTAGGTGGTGAGGCAATCTGGAGCAGGGTGGGGTGAGAAGAGGGCAAATGGCTTACTTGTGGGCTCAGAGTGGCAAATTCTTAGCAGTTAGCCCTCCATAACCGCCTGCATACGTGAAGTGATATAACATGCACAGCTCCTTTTTCCTGTAATGCTCTGGTCACCCTGGCAGGTAGTATCAAGGCCCACAGTGAACACAGTGTGAAGCTGGGAGAAGTTAGGAGAGGCCCATGTAGAAATGTGGGGGTTTGCTCCCAGGGCTCCTGGGCCTCCGGAGGCAAAGCTGCCGGGTGCCTACGGGACTCCTAGCCTGGCTGTGTGGACACGGGACAAATGGTGGGGAGTTAGGCAGGCTGCCAGGAAAACAGGAAATAGGGGCTGGCCATCTCTCTGGGGGTGGAGGTGGGGAGAGGACCAGCTGGTGGCTGAGATGGGAGGGCTGCACAAAGCCTCCTTGTCTTGGCAGAAGCAAGGCCCGGTCCAGGAGAGCCCTTAGCACTGTGTGGGCCAGGCCACCCCTCTGTGCATAGATGCTGGGGGCTCCGAGCCCAGGGCCACACAAATTAAGGTCAGGGAAAGAGAACCAATGGAGTACAGTGTGGGTGGGGGGAGGGGAAGGTGAGGAGGGGGGAGGGGTATGTAAGTTGGGGATGTTGAGAAGGGGGACTGGACAAGCTGAGATTTAAGAAGTTTTCTGTTATTTAAAAAAATAACCTACCCCTTTTCTTATGTGCAGTCCCAAATCCTCCCAGGTAGGAAGGAGGTAGGAAGTTGGGAAAATCTACTGGGTACAGGGAGAAGTGAAGTGTGGGGGTGGGGGTGAGGTAGAGGTTTATTATTGATGTCAGAAATTTTATATTATTTTAATGTCAAAAATTATAGTCCTATAGTCCTAATTCATTGATTTGGACTTTGTGTCACGCACTGTTCTATGTACTGTGTGCTTTGTGTCTCTGTTCTTCTCAGCCACTGCTCTATGAGGGGGGTTCTGTAGTTATCCCAGAGTTTAGCAATAGCAGCTTCCCGGTGTTTTTTATTCTTTTTTTTAGATTTTATTTTTATTGTTTTTGACAGAGAGAGAGACAGACAAAGAGAGACAGAGAGAAGGGGAAGGGCCCAGAGCAGTCTCCATAGTTGACAACATTAGTTTTCCATATAGTTTCACTCTACAGGTGGGCTTGGGGCTGCGCAGGGTAGGAACTGGGCCAGGAGCCTCCCTCATTGGCCCTGACAAGAACTGAACTGGGGGCACACCCCAGTTCAGCATCTGAGCCCGCCTAGGCCAGGCCAGGCCCGGGATTCGATCCTCTGGCTCTGGGGCTGCAAAGCGAGTGCTTAACCCACCGATTTATCCCAGCTTCCCCTTCCTGGTGTTTTTTAAAGAGATGAAGCCACATTTAAAAGTGGAAGAAACTGGCCTAATGAGGTCTAGCAAGGTGTCCTACCTGCTCTGCTTCGAGATACTTTTGCACAGATTCACGTTGCTCATTGTCAATTCCATGAATCATAAAAGCCATTGACATTTTCTGAGGATGTGTGAATCCATGATTCTGGACTCCTTGGTGTGCTTGGGGGAGGGGGTAGCAAGTCAGTTGGCATTTTCCCCAGCCCTTTAATAACCTTGTCTGCAATACCCTCTAGAGACTTCTCATTTTGCTCCTTGAGGTTGGAATTGGGATAAAATGTAAACTGTCTTGAGGACTGGCTTGGCTGACTACTCAAAGCATTTAAAATCCCTCAGTAAGGGGAGGCTTCAAATTCTGACTCTATTCTTACTGGCTGTGTAGCCTTAGGGAGGTCATCTCCTCTGAGCTTCACATTCCTGACCAGCAAGGAGGGTAACAATAACACCTACCTCAGCGGAAAATGTGAATTCCCTTGCCTGCTTTTCTGAGCTTTCCGGAGCCTGTCACTGTTGTTTCCTTGCCTTGTTTATTTGCAGTCTGGGCGTTTCCTGAGGGTAGAAAGGGTGTGAGCCAATGCCTGCCAGGCCTACAGAGGCCCTGGGAGGGACTTCGAAGTTTCCAAGGAGTCAGAAAAGTCAACTGCTAATCAAATAAGGTCCAGCAGTTGATTCTGCTTCCAGAAGAAAGTACAGGAAGATCACAGCCTTTGCTTATTAATGTCTTTTGTATCATAGGCCTCTGTTAGTATTTGATAAAAGCTGGGAACCCGTGCCCTGAGTACACACACATGCGCACACATATGCACATGCAACTCTGCATGTAATTTCAAAGCGCTAATCCACAATCTTCGTGTATGAGACATCATAGAAAAAGCCCACACTAGCCTTCTGGAGGTCTCAAGTCATTCGAATCCTCCCAAACAAGGCGCTGATCATAGGTTCATAAATGAGAGCATCTGAGATCAGCACAAACCAGCAGAAAAATCAGCCAGCTGAACCCAGCCCAAATCGATAATGTGTAGAATCATGAGCTAAAAAATGGCTGTTAAAACCATTAAGATTGGGGATGGTTTATTATACACAGCATGAGCTAACTGATACTTTCTCTGAAGAAAACTTGGAAATGCCGTTGGAGGACACAAAAGAAAATTTGAAGAAATGGAAAAACATATCCTGTTCTTGGATAGGACGAATCAAGATGATGGAAATGTCAATTTTCCCTAAATTATTCTATAAATTATCCACAAATGAGATTCAAATGGCATCTTTTCATAACAAGATGAGCTGATTCTAAAGTGCATATAGAAAAATAGTCAAGAACCAGGAAAAAAATTCAAGCGAGAAAGGGAAGAGGAACTATTTGTCTGTTGGGCTACTTTGGACCCCAGATAATATCAAAGGTTTACTGACCCATTCATGGACCCCAGCATAAGAACCTCTATTTTAGAACTTCTAAGTCAGGGTGTCCAAACTTTTGGCTTCCCTGTGCCACACTGGAAGAATTGTCTTGGGCCACACATAAAATACACTAACACATACGATAGCTGAGGAGTTAAAAAAAATGGTCACACACACACACAAAATCTCACAAAGTTTTAAGAAAGTTTACAAATTTGTGTCGGTCCACATTGAAAGCTGTCCTGGGCTGCAGGTTGGACAAGGTGGTTCTGAATGATGAAGGCCAGGTTCTCCTTTCTATCTTCTGCAAGGTAGTCCTCTCCCTCCCACCCCCAATGTCACAGGGCTGATTCAGCTCCCCCCTGTCCCTGGGCACAGCCTGTTGGTTGCCCAGCTCCCTCCAGTTCCAGTGGCCTCTTAATTTCCACCTTGGTCCTGCATGAAGCTACCTGGTCTGTGATTTATAGGCCCTGGAGGGCAATGCCCATTTACCTACCTGCTCCACCTGGTCTGAATGTAGCAGTTACACCTGACTTGCAGTGACCAAGGAAGAATGGCTTGGTATCTGCTTCTACCTATGGAAGCTCTCAGTGTCACCAACACAACCTTGGATAAAGCCTTTTAACCCCATCAACCGGCTCTCCCAACCTGGCAGCATGGCTGTCTGCATGCTCCTGAACTGGCCCCTTCTCTCCTTGAATTAAGTTCTTCTGGTGAGAAATAAGGAAGCGTCTGTGTGATCTTTTCCAAGGCCCGAGTTTCTGCTGCATGGTCCCCAGTGGCTTCAGAGGAGGCTGCTGTCGCCAGTCCTTGCCCAGACTCATGTTCAGATGGAAACATGTGCTCCTACTAGATACCATTTCAAAGAGACTTTTCAACTGGATCCTTAGCTTGAAGTAGAAATGGAGTAATTTCTATATAAGAAATTAGATGGTGGAACCCACTTTAAACACGTATTTCACTGTGAGTGTATTGATGCCAGGGTGTTATTTTATGCAATTTACAAACAATAGCCAGGCCACAAACACATTACAAAAAGAGTTTGGAGTCATGGGGATCTAGGTTATATTCCTGGTTCTGCTGCTCACTGGCTCTGATTGTTAAGAAGCTACAGAATTTCAGTAACCCTCAGTTTTCTAACTGAAAAAACGGCATAGCAGCGCCTGTCTCCTAGAGGTTAAAGTGAGGATTAAGTGGATGAATGCAAGGCCCGAAATGTAATGCCTGGCACAGAGTGAGTGTTCAGTTAATGTTTGCTCTTATTACTACAGCTACTCCTCACTGAACGACCTACCTGTTTAACAACCACGCAGACTTATGACCAGTTGACCAGAGTAGGGAATCCCCTTTCTCAGTCTTTGTCTCATTCCCTCAGTTGGTTAGTATTCCCTACACGAAGGGTTCACAATCACGCAAGACTACATATTTTGTTTATAAGTATGATATCTATTGAAAAATACATACCCTATGGCACCATGACACACCACAAGACATCCACCTTTAAGCTCCTCACTTATCAACCAATTCCCGTAATGACCTAGTGGTAGAACGCAACTCGATTGTTAAGTGAGGATTGCCTGCATTAACACAGAGGCTATTCTGTGGGATTCTTGTAGGTTCAAAGGATATAAAAGGTTACACAAGGAATTCGTGCCTCTGGACAATAGTGTGCTTTGCAACAGGCGTGACAGGATGCCAGGACAATATTAGTGACACATTGAAAATTGAAATTTTATAATATATTTATTTTCAGTTTCCTAGGAAATACTCTGTAATACCCAGTACACAAGCCCAGCAAACTCTCTAGCTGTGCAGATGTTACAGCTTTATAAATAGCCCTATTCTGTGTCTATGTGTAACATATTATTGCTGCACCTTTAACCAATGGTAAGAAAACCTCTAGGTCTCTGCAGAGTGTTTGTGATATTTGTACATTGCTATGGATACAATATCAAAGGCAGGCGCCAGTAACATGAACAGGATGTAGGGGTTTAGGGCAGCTAACAATAATGGAAATTATTCTCACACTTAATGGGTCATTCTTGGATAATGTTTGTAAAATATTTGGGAAGTGAGACATGCTGTTGAGAACATTGCTTTGGATGTTTCATCCAACACTGCTGACAGCCTGGTGAAATATCAAGGAGTCAGGAACCTAGGTCCGCCACCAAATTGGCTGTGTGACATTGGTGCATACCATGCTTTGTAGGCGCTAAGTTTCTCCCAGTGTAAAAGGAGGGGCCTATCTGAAGATTTCTGCAGGCCCTTCCAGCGTTCTGATTACAAGTGGACACAGACATGATTTCATCTTTTAGCCTATGTAATTTAATGCAATTCTGGCTAAGTCCAGCAAAATTAAGGTACATTGTTGGAGGCATTCAAGATGAGCTAGACTTCTTGGCCAGTTGGCACTTTCCTTTTCTGTTGTTACCTGTTTTGTTCACAAACCTCCTAGGTTCCAGTTGGTACTCACACTGTTTTGAGACATATTTTTTTCCCCTCTTCCAAAGGAACAACATGGAATGTGGGCAGCTCAGCTTTTGTTGGCAAATTGTCAAGAATTCAATGAAAATCAGATTAAATTACCAAATACACTGTCCTCAGAAATCTTCTCAAGATGTCAAAGTTTAGTAGTGTTTTTTGACATATTGCAACTTAATTTTTTATTTTTTAAAGGTTTGTTTTATTGTTTGAGACAGATGAGAGAGAGAGAGAGAGAAGGAGGTAGAGCCCAGAGCAGTCTCCATAGTTGTACATCATTAGTTGTGACATAGTTTCACTCCACACAGGTGGATGTGGGGCCACACGGGGTGGGAGCCAATCTGGGGGCCACCCTCATGGGAGGTGAGAATCTTTGCCACCGTGCCATTCTGGTGGTTATCCGTTGTGCTGCAGTTCAGCATATGGGGTTGCACAGGCTGGGACCAGGGATCAAACCCCAGACCTTATGACTTTGAGGTAAGCATTCAACCACTAAGCCATCCTAGCATCCCCTTAATTGAGTCTTTAAGATCTATCTGTCTATCATCACAATACTATTTAAATTGAAAATACATGCTCACAAAACAACAGTGTACACTTCGCAGGAATACACGCACAGCAAGCGCACTGGAACTGATGTCTGGGAGTGAAGGCAGGAGGAAAATGGAGATAAAAGGAAATCAAGAGGGGAGTAGACCCTGAGAGGATGAAATTTACTAACGGTGATGTTAGCTAGAACTAGTAATTAAGTAACAATTTGAAGAGAGCTGTCACTCAAAAGCCAAGGACCTATTACACCCCTTTGCTCTTAATGGAAATAAAAACAGTAAAAACAAATGATGGAAATATGACTTGTTATTTATCAGTTCTCTCAGAGTACCTATGTTTTTACTTTTTCCTTGGAAATAAAGTACCTGCTAGATTCCTTCTTAGGGAGCATTCTCTGTATCAGATCCTATTTTTGGAGTGATTTTATTTCCCAGTAGCATGAAATTAATTCAGTTCGTGTTTTCTGAAATCGTTTAAGGGTAAATTGTTCCAGTTCATTGAGACTTTAGAGGACTCTAGAGGGTTAGAAAGTGGAAAGTTTTCCAAATTTTGTTTCTTAACCTGGCATGCCACTCTTCCAGGGATGGGCACGGGAAATATTATGTCACGTGTTTTGTGAAAGAGCCTCTGCCTGTTTTGTCTAGGGAATCGACAGTATCGTGGCATCTGGCATCTGTTACAGGAATTGACACCTAGGGAAAAGGCAAATTATAATAAGAATATTCATATGCATTTGCTTTAATTTGCAAAATTACACATTGGAAGAATAAACCTGAAATTAATGATGTTTGTTATATAAGGTTAAAATGAAAATAAGATTGAATTTTCCCTATTGCCCAAAGGGAAAAAGATCTTTTTCTCCTTCTCTTTTCTTAATGTCCTTGTGAAATTGTATTTATAAATGTATAATTAGTATAATAATATAATAAATATATAATGTAATATATAATTTATAACAATATAATTGCATTTATGAGTGAACTATACCTATGACTCCTTCC
Source organism: Craseonycteris thonglongyai (assembly GCA_004027555.1). NCBI lineage: Eukaryota > Metazoa > Chordata > Mammalia > Chiroptera > Craseonycteridae > Craseonycteris > Craseonycteris thonglongyai. The sequence goes on along the minus strand of PVKE010001186.1, from coordinate 5,149 downwards.
CTTGTCTTTTGATTTTAAGATTTATTTTATAATTTTTGATAGAGACAGAGAGAGACAGAGAAGGAGGAGGCCCAGAGAGGTCTCCATAGTTGTACATCATCAGTTTTTGACATGGTTTTGTTCCACATAGGTGGGTGGGGGCTGTGCAGGGCAGAAACTGGGCCGAGGGCATGCCCTCGAGAGCTGGGGTGCCAAACCGGGGGCCTCCCACATGGGAAGCTTGCCCAGGGGCTAACTGAACTGGGGGCCACACCCTAGTTCAGCACATGGGTCCATACAGGCTGGGGCTGGAATTCGATCCTTGGTCCCTGGGCTGCAAAGCAAGAGTTTAACCTGCTGAGCCATCCCAGCTTCCCCTCCTTGTTTTTCCTATACACATAAGTGTTATGTACATATAAAAGCTAAATAAGGCTCTTGACAGCATTACCACCCACAAATATTTTTCTTAAGGGCCTGGGAACCATTGCTTTGAAATGTAATATCAAGGAAGGCAGCACCCAATGTCTTCTTATCACTGTGAGAATTCAGTCTCCGTGCCTTGCTCCAAGCTGTAACTACCTGCTTGTCCTTATAGACAGAAGTTTTATCTTTCCTTAGGATTGAAGTAATTAATACAGAGGGCCACCACAATTCCTGGGTGAATTTAGGAGGAGCCATGAGGGAATGTGCATTCTAATAGCTAATGGTCTGTCAGGCCCTCGTACCTGAGGACTAGCTATTGATTGTCTTGAGAACATGTATGTTGTGGACTGTATCTGCTTGGCCATATAGAAGTGTGAGATTTCTTTCTGTCTTTGCAATTTCATTAGCAAATTGCCTGTGACACACATAGCACAGTCTGGTGTATTGCTTATTCAATAATAAAACGGTTTTCTTTCTTTTCTACAGTTGTGGAGAGGACTTTCTAGGTTGGCAGAGGATTTTAAAATAAAGAGTTATCTGTAGGGGGTGAGTGTGAATGAGCTGAAAGGGATAGAGGAGGGAATAGACTTCTCCAAGTATACCTTTTTATATAGTTTCGCCTTTTGAATCATGTCTTATACATTAAAAGATGTAAGGGAAAATTAACAAAGATGGGAGAAAAAAAACAAAACCCTAAAATTGAATACAATTAGCAAATGAAACTAAAACCTAAATAAATACCAATTAATAGCATATTCACAAGGAATAAAAAACTATATTATATATTGTAAGGATTAGAAGAACTACAAATATAAGTTTCCTGTTTGCAGTAATATTAGCTGACAAACCGAGCTATTCTGAAATTATTCTGTGTGTGTTATATTATTGAGTGATTAAAAAAATACGCTGATGTTGTTTGAACTATAGTTCTCACTGTGGGAGAAGGAGACAGGAGAGGAACCGTCTCTTATGGGAACAAGTGGAATTACAAGGTATCAGTATTAATTCATGATTTAAAAAAAATCTATATTTTCAGCTCTATCCACCAAACAGTTCTAAAACAATGACACCCTTGGCAGCAAGAAACATATCAGATCTTGGTATCTAAATACCTCCCTCCAATAAATAAAATTCAGGCAAACTGCCTGGAGAAATGGCTGATTCTAGGGGGGAGGGTAGGAAAATGACATCTTAAAAATACTCAAAAACTGATGAGAACATTTCAAAGGGATATGGCAGCCACCTTGAATGGGCCAAATTTGAGCATTGAAATTAATAATGATATAAATGGTTTATAACACATTAAATAAAAAAGAATTCATACTGATACCTATAATATTAAACAAATAAATGAAAATAGGAAGAGGGGAGAAAAAGTCTTCTTGGCAGAAAAATGTCAGCTAATAAATGTAGAAAAAACAATAGAAATGGGAAAATCACCAGTTTACAAACATGGCAAAGGTTGGCTGAGGCAAGAATCATCAGTGGATGCTTCAACCATTGGTGGGGAACATGGGATCACGTGGCATTGAAATTTCACCCCACACGTCCCTTATTAATTCTAAGCGATGGGAGATAGCTTTAAAATGGAGAAAACTGGTGAACACCAGCTTCGCCAAGGGATGGGACAAACATCAGGTGTCGTTTGATGTGACGCTGAAAAGGATAGGGAATTGGGGGGGACTGCTCCTACTAGAGGGCTTAACGTCAGCCTGCTCAGCAGGCTGAGGGGACCTTCTGCAGCATAACTGGCTTGGGCTCTTCAAAATGTCAGGCTTTAAAAGCAAAAAATAAAAAGGCAGAGGAACTCTTCTAGCTTACAGGAGACTCCAAAGACCTGACAACTATGCTGTGGGTGATCCTGGATGGGATCTGGACCTCCCCACCCCACCCCCAAAATGTTCTTAAAGATATGATCGGTGCAGTGGGGTGGGGGTGGGGGGGAGTTTGAATCTGAACTGTCAGCTAATGGTCAGCTTCCCCAGGGAAATAGTATGTTGGGTTTGTGTAACACAAGGCCTGTGCTCTTGGGAGATGCACCCTGAAGGGGAAACGTCATGGTGTGCAACTGCTGTCAAATGTTTCAGGAGGGAAAAAGGAAACAGTGACCACGTATAAGATGACCCCCTACTTTCCTAACCCAACATTAGAAATCAAGGCATGGGTTGCTCCCATATATAAGATGCCCCCCAATTTTTGGTCTAATACTTTTAGACTAAAAGTATTGTCTTATACATGAAAAAATACAGTATAGATGGAGAGAAACAAAGAGAGTGGTAAAGCAAATGTGGCAAAAATGTTAACCACTGGTGAACCTAGGCGGTGAAGGGTATATGGGTGCTCCCTATATGCTCCTTATAGTTTTTCTGAAGTTTGACAATTTTCAACTAAAAATGATTTTATTTTTGTCCTTTTGGCAGTTTCACTTAATTCCACAGTTCATGTTTATGTATCCCGATTGCTTTCTTACGTCCATCAGTATCTATTTCCCCATTAATAAGGCAACTACTTCAACTTTCACTTATGCCCAGTTAACTTATCCTACTGCACCCCAACCCACCCCCTATACCATCATGGAAATTGTATAGAACATAATTTAAATTTGAGGTTTTGATAGTATCTCTATATTTCTTTGATGCCTTTTGCTCATATCTCTTGCAGCATTGCATGTCTTTTTATCCTTTTATTATGTGAGGACTTCTTCTAAAAGTGTTTTCAATTTGGGTTTTTGTGTGGCAAACGTTGAGCTCTTGAATTCAGGGGATGGATTTTATTTCCCATAACTTTCTTCCATCTGAATGACAATAAGGCTAAACCTAAAACTACATTATTCTACTCCAATACTTTATTGTTATTGTTCCAGCGTCTTCTAGCATCCCATGTAGCTGTGTGGTGTCCATTTAATTGTCATTCCTTTGGAAGTGATCTGCTCCTTCTCTTTAGAAGCTCTTAGAGTTTTCTCTTTGTTCTTATTATACGTAGATTTTATTGTTTATGAATTGGATTTTTCCTTGTTTGGCCCCTTTTAAGCCCTTTTAAATGAGGTCATTTACGGAAAATCTGTCTCCATTATTTCTTCAAATATTTTTACTCCATTTTTACCTTTCTATTTGGAAGTATTAGCCAGGTGTTGCATTTTTATATTAATTTATCACATTTCCATGCCTTCCTTTCATATTTTATATCTTTTATATTTTCCTACTGTGAGACTTTCAGATTCTTGTATTCACAAATTCTTTTTTCAAATACATCCATTTTATTTCACTTGTTCTATTTTCATGTATGATTCTTTATTTCAACTATTTCATTTTTCATGCCTAATATTTTCACTTAGGTTTTTAAAAATGATCTCTTGTTCTTATTCCATATTGCTACTATCTTTTCTTGTTAACTTTATGCCTCCTACTTAAGGAATATTTTTAGGTTCCAGGTTCTGTTCTGACACTTATTTTTCAGATGGTGTGTGTGGGTCAGGGCATACTTGTTGTCCTTGGCTGTTCAGTGATTTGGCTTGTGAGCTTGTTTTCCCCTGGGCCATCAGCCAGCATCTCTGGTAAAATGCAGGAGGTTAGAGCTATATGCACACGCTCAGTATTGGAATCAGTGATTTAGAGATGAGAAATCAGGAACTACAGAACCCTAATGAATCTGTTTGATGTCAATCCACTGGTCACCGTTAGCCTCACTTTGAAACCTTTAGGAAGAAATAACAATAAAATCCACAATCCTGGTGATTTGGTCAGGAGTATGTCTATTTTCATGAACTCTCCCCATCCCCCAGTGGGGCTGTTGTGTTGCTAATATTGACAGACATTGTCCTGGACACTATTACTGCCCTCCTCTACACTCAGGGGTCAGTGTCTAGAACAAAATTAATATTTGAAAAGTATTGAATGTCCACGAACAATATGTCGGACCCTCGGAGGCCGAACAAAGTGCTGAGGTACAAGCCCCCGCCGAGCGAGTGTAACCCAGCCTTGGATGACCCGACGCCGGACTACACGAACCTGCTCGGTATGATCTTTAGCATGTGCAGTCTCATGCTCAAGTTGAAGTGGTGTGCTTGGGTCGCTGTCTACTACTGCTCCTTTATCAGCTTCGCCAACTCCCGGAGCTCTGAGGACACTAAGCAAATGATGAGTAGCTTCATGCTGTCCATCTCTGCCGTGGTGATGTCATATCTTCAGAACCCTCAGCCCATGACACCCCCCTGGTGATGTTAGTGTAGAGGGGTCACATCCTGGACTCCTATCCACCTCCATCCAGGCCTGGTCCTTGGCTGCTCAGCCTCCTGCCCTCAGCTGCTGTCCAGGTCTTCCCTGGGTGAGATAGTCAGAGGGCCCACAGCTGGATAGAACGAACCAGGCCCTTTCTCTGGGTCCCACTTCTACTGAGGCAGATAGGGGAATACTGTAGGCCTACCCCTCCTGCCTGCCTTCCCCACCTTGCCTGCTGCTGGGGGAGATGCTATCCATGTTTCTAGGTGTATCCACTTATTTTCTTGTTAAAACTAGTTAATAGGGAAAAGCCGGGACGGCTCAGTGGGTTGAGCGCTAGCTTTGAGGCCACGAGGACCGAGGATCGAATCCCGGCTCCGGCCCAGGCAGGACCCACATGCTGAACTGGGGAGTTCCCACAGTTCGGTTCTCTAGCTGTCTCTGTCTCTGTCTCTCTCTCTATCTGTCAAAAGTAAAATAGAAATAAATATGCACTGAAGATAAAATAATTACTCTCTATAAATATAAAA
>PVKE010001185.1:88326-107874 GCA_004027555.1 Craseonycteris thonglongyai | reverse complement strand
TTTGTCTTCAGTGCATAGTTATTTCTATTTTACTTTTTGACAGATAGAGAGACAGAGACAGAGACAGTTAGAGAACCGAACTGTGGGAACTCCCCAGTTCAGCACGTGGGTCCTGCCTGGGCCGGAGCCGGGATTCGATCCTCGGTCCTCATGGCCTCAAAGCGAGCGCTCAACCCGCTGAGCCGTCCCGGCTTTCCCCGAGATTTCTTATACCGTATTTTCCGGCGTATAAGACGACTGGGCGTATAAGCCGACCCCCTAATTTTACAGTTATAACATAGGTTTAGGCCTATATTCGCTGTATAAGACTACAGCCTCGGAAGTGGGGGGTAGTCTTATACAGCGAATATAGGCCTAAACCTATGTTTTAACTGTAAAATTAGGGGGTCGTCTTATACGCCAGAAAATACGGTATATTTCCTTATCCTCTATTGCAGCCAACACACCAACTTATGTCTAGTAAACTCTCAGATTAAGAAAAAATGTTGGGGGAAGCCGGGTGGCTCAGTGGGTTAAGCGCTCACTTTGCAGCCCCAGGACCAAGGATCAAATCCCGGCCCCAGCCTGAGGGAACCCATATGCTGAACTGAGGAGTGCCCCTAATCCAGTTCTTGCCGGGGCCTATGTGGGAGGCTCCCGGCCCAGTTCCAGCCCTGCGCAGCCCCGCGCCCACCTGTGGAGTAAAACTATATGGAAAACTAATGCTGTCAACTATGGAGACTGCTCTGGGACCTCCCCCTTCCCTCTGTCTCTGTCTGTCAAAAAATAGTAAAAATAAATCTTTAAAAAAAAAAGAGGGGAAGCCAGGATAGCTCAGTGGGTTAAGCACTAGCTTTGTATCCCCGGGGACCAAGGATCGAATCCCGGCCCTGGCCCGTGCAGACCCATATGCTGAACTGGGGAGTGCCCCCAGTTCAGTTCTCACCAGGGTGCAACCCCGGCCCACTTCCTGCCTGGTGCAGCCCCGCACCCACCTGTGGAATGAAACTATGTGGAAAAACCAATGATGTGCAACTATGGAGACTGTTCTGGGCCCTCCCCCTTCTCTGTCTCTGTATCTCTGTCAAAAACAATAAATCTTTAAAAAAAAGGTTTCTCAAAGAGGTGACTCACATTCTGGTTAGGGGGGCTGGACTAACAGAGAACATAACTTTTTGCGCAAGACATACAGAAAGAAATGAACAATTTATGTAGTAAATGGTGGCAAATGAATTAATTAACCCCAATCAGGAATAATTCAGTAAGAAAATACATGCAACCAAAAATAATAATATTACTTACCGTATTTTCCGGCGTATAAGATGACTGGGCGTATAAGACGACCCCCTAATTTTACAGTTAAAACATAGGTTTAGGCCTGTATTCGCTGTAAAAGACTACAGCCTCGGAAGTGGGGGGTAGTCTTATACAGCGAATACAGGCCTAAACCTATGTTTTAACTGTAAAATTAGGGGGTCGTCTTATACGCCGGAAAATACGGTATTTTAGAATCTCCCATTAGTTTATATCTACTCTGAAGTTGCCTAAAGAGAAGTGGGAAAAATCATATTCACTATGTTTTCATAGGATCTGGCATGCTTGGTCTTAATGACTCATTCCTTCATAAAAAAAGTTTAAGCTTAGAAATACTTACTTATGTGCAAATCCTCCCTGATCAGCCTGATACCATACCATCATGATCGCGAGAAAGTTGGTGGTCTAATACTAAATGTGACTTCAGTGTCAGACCCAACTGATGGTCTGAGAAGCGCTGTCCAAGAGAACCCTTTATGATGGAACTGTCCTCTATTGGCACTGGGCGACCCACATGTGGCTACTGAGCACTTACGTATAACCAGAACTAAAAACTTAATTTTTTATTCTATTTAATTTTAATTAATTTAAACAAATAGCCACATCCAGCTAGCAGTCACCATGTTGGATAGTGAAACCAGAGAACGAAAATGAGAGGAAAAATAAGGAAAAAGGGAGACAGAAGGAGGCTTTCTCTACAATTTTAACTACAATGCCAGTAGGAATTTATCTCCTATCAGTTCTAATCTTGAATCTACCACTAATTAGGTGTTTCAACATGAAAAGGCAAGTTGACTTCCCCAGGCTTCAGTCTCTTCTTTTATGAAAGGTTAGAATTAAACTGTAAAGGTCCCTTCCAATTTAGAACTCTGAATCTGTAACCTAAACCATAAAAATATTCATCTTCTTCTTTCCACACCATATACCCAATTCTTTCAGTGATGTCAGTATTTAAAAAACGTATCATCATCACAGTACTCAAAAGCATTTAGCAAATACAGTTCATTACCATCTGACTGCTTCTCCATAGTGTGAAGGATTGACTGCATAAAATCATTCTCCTTGTTTGAGCCCAACAGCAGCGAGTCCATGGCTTGCTCCTCAAGAATGGTAAGCAACATGCATATACCTGCAAGAGCATTTACAGTTTTCTTGCACTGACTAAATAACACCACTCTAATGCTTTCTCTGGTTCAGTTAGAAAAACAAATGACAAGACAGAAAAATAAAACAAAACAGTATCCAGTTCCTTAAACAGGTAACTAATATTTTCATGAACAACTGCTCCTACATCACAGGGCTTCAGACTGATTTGAGAATAAAAAGTTAACAGGCTATGAACTTGGTTAGAAAACAATTTCTAAGATGACTACCACACAATTTATATTCCATCAAACCTAAGATGGCTACAATTTTAAGTTCATACTTCAATTACCAATCACTGCCAAATACAGCACGACTGGAAGACAGAGAATTGAGTAAGGGGTACCTATTTTGAACCAGTGTAGAACTTATTGAAAACCTAAGTCAGTATAGTATCTCTTTCTATCAGGAAGTATTTTATAGATGGGAAAAAAGGAAATAAACCTCTTTTTTAAATGGATCAAGCCCTGTTAAAATGAACTGCTTTATTAATATCCTGCTACATCTAATACTGCTTTAAATAACATACCTACTTGCCAGACTTGAAAATGTACACAAACGGTTTCTAGGATAATGTTTAAAAACAAGACATGCAATGGTTACATCAATTTAATGACAGAATTGGAAACTATGAAATCCTGAATTTAGCAATTTTGATCAAATTACCAAGAGATAACTTCCATTGCAGGACATTCAGAAGAACTATAGGAAAACACTAATTATATTTATGTAGGAACAATACTCACCTAACCAATAGTTTTTGTAGTTCGTATTATCATACATGTGTGAGGGCAGAAGAATCAGTTTACCCTTCTCAAGGACAGAAGAAGTATAAATGTCTGGATTTTCTAAAAGTCCCAACTCGATGACTTTAAAAAGGCAAGTCAAAACCTCTTGTAAGTCATAATAATCATCTCGGTCCACTTTTCCCAAGCCTTTTGCGGAGAGGATAGCCCAACGCCGGACCTAAAATCAACACATTCACTAATTCAATCAACAAACAATTGTCTATAAACAGCAAAAACCTAGTTAAGGAAATAGGAGTCCCTATAGATTTTAAAAGATAACACAACACTAATTAATGCTATGTGTAGACCTTATTTGATCCTGATTTGACCAAGGTAACCCTCATAAAGCATTTATGATATAATGATTTCCACTCATTTAAACACTGACTAGAGGGAAGCCAGGATGGCTCAGTGGGTTAAGCGCTTGCTTTGAAGCCCCAGGGGACCGAGGATCAAATCCCAGCCCTGGCCTGTGTGAACCCATATGCTGAACTGGGGTGTGCTTCCCATGCGGGAGGCCGCCAGCCCAGTTCCCGCCCTGCGCGGGCCCTGCCCACCTGTGTGGAACGAAACTATGTCGAAAACTGATGACATACACTATGGAGACTTCTCTGGGCCCTCCCCCTTCTCTGTCTGTCTGTCTGTCTCTCTGACTCTGTCAATAAACAAACAAACACTGATTAGAAACATGACATTATAAAAAATTATTTTCGCTGTGGTTTTTTTTTTTTTGGTTTTTTAAAGTCCTCCTGGACTTCTGGTCAAAACAGTGAAGTAGGAAAAGGCTACTCCTTTGACCACATCAAAATTACAACTAAATTATAGAACCACCTGAAGACTGGCTGAATAGAACTCTATAACTAAGGCTATAAAGCAACAGCCATATTGAGATGGTAAAAATAAATAAAAATAAATACATGTAGTCCTATCTTCTAGAAACACATATTGAAAGGTCATATTCAGGTTAACATACTGAAAGAAGTTCATATTATTCCCTCATATTTGAAGTGTTCTATGGATGAAATGCACTGCTGTCTCAGATTTGCTCTAAGCAATCCAAAAGAGAAGAACACGAGGAAGCCGGGATGGCTCAGTGGGTTGAGCGCTCACTTTGCAGCGCCGGGGACCGGGGATCAAGTCCCGGCCCCGGCCCTGGCGGACCCATGTGCTGAACTGGGGAGTTCCCCCAGTTCAGTTCTCTCTCTGTCTCTGTATCTCTCTCTCTCTCTCTCTCTCTCTCTGTCAAAAAATAAATAAATAAAAATATACAAAAGAGAAGAACACTGACCAAATATTACTGATACTGATGAAGCTCAGTTCATTACACCGTTTTTCTTTTGTATGTTTCTAATTTTCCATATTAGAACATTTATAAAAGGAAAGAAAAAATGGAAAGAGAACGACCCTCACAAGAAAAACTTAGGCAATAGGCTCAGTCAGGCTTCCGTACTCTGCTGTTACTCCGCCTGCTCTGATTCTTATGTCCCTCTTCATCTCCAGCACCCAAGAACTGAGTTTCCTCCCCTCCCTGTCCCCACCCCCTGGCTTTTAAAAATTCTCATCTGTTAGCAAAGTAATTTTTCAAAGATTTTAACTGGTATTTCCATGTGTTTGGAGTGGGGCAGGCAGGCAGGCAAGGAATGCAAGAAACAGTCCTTCTTCACTGCTTCAGGTCAACATACTGAAAGAAGTTCAAATGATTCCCTTATTGGTCTTTAAATGAAGCATCATCTTCAGATGTATTCCCTTACCTCTTGGATCTTCTACTTCTTTGGCCCTATTGCACCCTCCACTTATAGTAATTTTACAAAGAGAAAAGAATAATTTTGACATTTTAAACAACACACACATCCAAAGCCTCTATTATAGCTAACTATACATGCAAAAATAAAGTCTGTCCTTCCGTTGCCCAACACACTTACCATTTCATTGGGATGAACCAAAAACAAATAGACCCCGGGATGTTTCTCATAAACCTGAAAGGAGCAATTGGCTTGTTCCATCCGACAAAGTGCTTCAACACATAATTCATCTAAACGGAAAACAGAAAACAAATTTTATCAACTTATCAAGATTCTCTAAATCTAGCTCAAGTTGTTTTGTAAGTAAAAGAGAACTTGTTCCTTGTTTTTTGAAGTGAGGCATAAAGATGCTGATAATGTAAATGTACGCACAATATTTACCTATCTGAAAAACTAATTGCTTGGTCATAGTGTGGTTCCTATGAATTAGTCTGATCTTACTAGTATAAACAACTTTACTCTTGGCAAAATCATCTCCATATCTTCTTAGAAGTTTGGTTTTGGGTCCAATTCCATTAGCATTTTACATTTTGATTCACGTGAACTTTCTCTGGTGCTGGAAAGATAGTCAGCTTCCTCCCACCCCCACCTCCAATGGCTATTTTGTCCTATTCTCATTTACTGAATAATCCATTTTCCCCACTGGTTTGAAATGCTACCATCATCTAAATTCCCCAAATACACCTGGGTTTACTTCTGGACTCCCTACATTGTTCCATTAGTCTGTCTATGCCAGCACTGTTCCATAATTCCTGTTGCTTTATGGAAATTTCTTCAATTAGTCTTTCAGAAGTATCTTGAATAGACTGATACATTTACTGTATCAGCTGATTCAACTTCAGTTTGTCAAGCTTCAAAGAATATTGTTAGTGACAGTGGGTTGGCTTTAGGGAGGGATGATGACTGAAAAAGCATGAGGGGGATAACTGGGGTATTGATATTGTTTCTTTATCTGGATGGTGGCTACAAAAGTGTGTTTAGTTTGTGAAAAATCATCAAGCTTACATACTTTTCCGGGTATAGTATGGTATTCTTTCATAGTTTGAAAAAATGACTTGTTAGAATTTTAAAATCAAATTATTTTTAACTTACTTAGAAAAATTATTTAATTAAATCTTTAGATCAACTTTACAATTTACTTAAAATACAGAGGACAGAGACAAGCAATTAGAAAAATCCAGAAAAGTGCATTATTCTTTAGGGCAACTATATGGTCTCAAGAAGTCAGTTGAGAAAAAAATAAAACAAAAAAAAGGTATGTGTGCATGTATGTAGGAATAGAATGTTTTGGATTAGAAGAGCTATGAGAAATATGAACCAAATACAATGTATGATCCCAGATTGGACTCTAATTTAAAAAAACATATTCTTGGGAAAATGTTACTATGGACTAGATATTAGATGCTTTAAAGGTATTGCTATTTTGTTAATTTGATAGATCAAGAAAATGTCTCTAAGAGATTCATATTAAGAAGTGCAAATATAAACAATCACAATCTAGGCAGCCATAATATGCCATGCCATAGTGTTTAATAAAAATTATTATAGCTCAGCAATTCTCAACCAGGGGAGATTCTGCCTCTCCCCAGCCCTGCCCCCAACTTCCAAGGGAGACCCCGGCCCAGTTCCTGCCCTGTGCAGCCCAGAGCCCACCTGTGGCATGAAACTATATGGAAAAACCGATGGTGTGCAACTATGGAGACTGTTCTGGGCCCTCCCCCTTCTATCTCTGTCTCTGTATCTCTCTCTCTCTCTGTTAAAAACAATAAAAATAAATCTTTAAAAGTAACTGAATGGACAGATTAAATATGTGATAAAGCAAATATAGCAAGATGCTAGCAACTGTGGAATCTATGTGATATTCACTATATAATGTACTTTTATGTTTAGACTTTGATAACAAAATACTGGGGAAAATATTATTAAATATCCTAATTATATGTTTAACAGATTTTCAATAAAGAGAAACTTAAATTCTTAAATTCTGAAAATAATAAAAGTGATATAACTTGTAGAACACCCAAGATACTCACTAACATGCTCATCTAAAAGCAGATAAGGATATTTCAGTATTTCAAGAAGAGGAACTCGAAGCTTATTTTCAAAGTCTTGGCCAGTAAAGTCAAATAGTTGTGTCTCTCCGTTGGTGCCTACTATGTACAGTTCATCATCATCTTCAATTTCTGCCCTCACAGATTTTTCAAAGTGATTTTTGAGACGTAAGGTTTCTAACTCCCATAAAACCTACAGGAAAAATATGAGCAGTGTACTTTTTATCTTATTATCATTTTCCTAAGTATAAAAATTCAGAAATTTAAAGAAATATTTGACATCACATATTAAACATATTTATCTGAAGAAAATAGTCACGAAACATGGCCATTTTTATAAGCTATGAATATGAGTACACAGAGCATAAGCTGCTTAAACACTGCCCTTATAGAGCTTTGTTATAAATATCAGCATGCCTATCAACTACACATTATTAAAAAGGAAATGAGAAGGTGAAGCCTCTTCATCAAAGACACAAGCTAGGCCTTCTGTGTCTTCCCTTGTATGTACCAGTCAGAGGTACCCTCCCCTTAAAATATCGGCTTTAGCATAAAGACACTGGTTAGCTTCATAAGAAGGAAACTTAGTAAAGGCAAAATTTTTCTCAGGTTTATAACTAATCATCCCCTTCTCCTTTCTACATTGTATCTATCTCTATGGTTTGTGTTCTGGTTTTTATCAGTTAATTATAAAAACCAAATATTCAAAACCACATATTTAAAACTGCACGTTGCACTTTGGCTACTATGACTAGAAAATATGCTTGCCTTTAGATGTTTATATCATTTACCCATTAAAAAACGAACAGAGAAAAAAGCTATCAAGGGGAAGCCGGGATGGCTCAGTGGGTTAAGCGCTCACTTTGCAGCCCCGGGGATCAAGGATCGAATCCTGGCCCCGGCCCGTGTGGACTCATATGCTGAACTGGGGTGTGCTTCCCATACGGGAGGCCCCAGCCACCCTCCTGCCCTGCGTGGCCCCCCCCGCCCACCTGTGTGGAACAAAACCATGTCAAAAACTAATGATGTACAACTGTAGAGACTGCTCTGGACCCCCGCCCTTCTCTGTCTCTGTCAAAAACAATAAATCTTAAAAAAAAAACCAAAAAAACTATCAAGCAATAAAAATAACCCAAGCCACTCAGACACATGAATGTAACACTGTCAAATATACTGACATGAACCAAACAAAAACCCCATCTCCATCACTTCCTTTCCTAAAACTGTTTGATATCAAAATGACTAAGAGTAAGAGGTCATAAAATCCTGCTTTAGGTTTCAATTGAATCCCATCAGTCAGTGAGCACTGACTCAGCACCTGCTATATACCAGGCAATGAGCCAAGTACTAGAAGTGCTTTTGCCTTCAAAGTTTAGATTATCAGTTCCTTGAATGCTTTCAACGGAGTTCAAATTTATTCTCTTCCTAGTTATTACCCTCTGAAAAATATTACCCATCTAATGTAAATTACCTCATGCAAGACTGGTAGTTCGTCCCTGGCTCTGTGGTATTCAATCACACACTCTAAGCAGTAGCAGAGGTCTTCATCCGCTGTATGACAATCAATGGACCCACTCCTGTTTGCATAGAGACTTAGGAAGTCTATGGTGGAAATGCCACCTGGTGTGCACCAACAACACGTGCTCATTATGAACCTGTATCAAGAAAAGATAACAAAGACTAAAGCAAACACATAACAGGCAGCCAGGATGGCTCAGCAGGTTCAGCGCTTGCCTGGCAGCCCCTGGGTCTGAGGATCCAGTCCTGGCCCCAGTCCGTGCAGACCCATATGCTGAACTGCGGTGTGCTTCCCACACAGGAGGCCCCCAGTTTGGTTCTTGCCCCCCGGTTTGGCCCCTGGCTCGAGGGGGCATACCTCTCATGCTGGAGGTCCCCAGCCCAGTTCTTTCCCTGCAAGGCCCCCGCCCACCTGTGTGGAACGAAACCATGTTGAAAACTGAGGATGTATAACTATGGAGACTACTATGGGCCCTCCCCCTTCTCTCTGTCTCCCTTTGTCTCTGTCAAAAACAATAAAATAAATCTTAAAAAAAAATTACGGTACAGTCTATTTCATTTGCTCAGAGCTAGCCTACTTTCATACTCCAAAAAGCAGGACTAAATATTCTCATAGATGGGAGTTTCTACCACCTAACGGACAAGCAACATGGAATCTAGGAGAGAGAGAACGGTGCTAGATCACATCAAAAACAGATCATGTTTCTGTGATTCCTCTCAAATGGCCATAATGTATGTGGTTATGCCCCCAAATCTAAAATCATCACTGGCCTCAGAGCTAAGCCCAACAAATTCAGAATAGGGTACATTCTAATTTTTCTTCTAAGGGAAACTTACTAGTAGATGACCTTGAACCCTGTTAAGTTTTTGCACAACTCAGTTCTTCTGGTGGTGAGTTTTGTTAATTTCATCAGACTTTAACTGCTTGGAACCATTACTGAGCTATATATGGGGTGTCTAGGGGATCCTACAGCTAGCTGTAGGACAGAAATAAGAACCACTCCCCAAGCATCAAAACGAGCTTATTTCATTAATGCCTACTATGTACAAGGGAGCAGAGGTGTCAACAACATAGGATGCTTCACCAGTGGTATAGCTGTAACTTCCATAGTCTTACCCTGGGGACATCAATTTTCAATATTAGCTAGCCAGACACTTCAAATAACCATCACTTTCTTTAATCCTTCCCAGCTAAACTTCTTGAAAAAGTAATCTAATATTTATTTCTTCAGCTCCTTTGCACTCTGATTACATTTCACTAAATGTTTTCACAAAAGTTCTTAATAATCTCTGTATTACCAAATCCAATAGGTTCTTAACTCCTTTAAAGCACATGAAAGTACTGACCATGCATTCCTTAGCTAAGGCAACACATCATTCTCCTTTTGGTTCCTCTACTCTTTCATAATCACCTCTTCCTTTTTTTACCCTCTAAACATGAGTTTCCAAAAGACTGTCTTCAGGATTCTAACCTCTTCACTAAACATTCTCTTTCTGGGTGATCTAATTCAAACCACTGCTACCACTACTACCTACATTGAAGCTTCCCAGACTGAGAACGTAGGTAATACTCGTAATGCGATGCTAGATATTTCAGGTACTCAATGAATGATAGCCCAGCCTAGAATTCCACAAATATATATTCAATATCCAACTGCACTCTGAATCTCTACTCACCTGACAGGCACCTCAAAATAAGCAAAGCCAGATCAGAACAGTGTCCTTCCCTTCAATACGGTATCTGCTATATCCATGGCATTTCCATCACTTCAGTTTTCAAACCATAAGCTGGGAATTATCCTATATGCCCCTTCTCTCTCAGCCCCTATCTCTCTGAGTTCCAGTCTACCTCAGTGGTATATCCAACCTTTTGGCTTCCTTTGGCCACACTGGACGAATTACCGTATCTTGGGCCACACATAAAATACACTAACACTAAAGACAGATAATAAGCTAAAAAAAAAAATCACAAAAAAATCTCATGTTTTAAGAAAGTTTACAAATTTGTGTTGGGCTGCATTCAAAGCTGCCCTGGGTGGCATGTGGCCCACAGGCCACAGGTTGGACAAGCTTGGTCTATCTCTATTCCAACTGTACTTTATTCTCAGCAAAACTGTCACTGCCTTAGTTGAATACATTTTCATTATTTGTATAAGTGACAAAAGAGCCTCAATTGGATTCTCCTGCCTCTTGTTTGAGCCACCACCAATTCTTTCTCCAAAATGCGGCCAAAGAGCAAAGAGAAAAATGGACTTTGAAAGCACAAATGACTCCTTCACATTCTGGAAATAAAATTCCATTTTTCCAGCTCACCACACAAGGTCCTCCATGATCTGGCTTCAGAACCCCCGCCTGCCATCCCCACTTGCTCCTCCTAAAATGCTTGACTGGCACTCCTTGCCTGCACGGAAGCTCTTCCACCTGCCTTGAACACCCACCCTTCACAATACCTCTGCCTGGTCCTTAACCATCAAGGTACAGCAAACGCACCAAAGAAACTTAAGAAATGCTTGTGATAAAATTTAGAGTCAATTTTTAAAAACAAATCCCACCAGTGATTCTGATAAAAAGCCAGATTTGAGAACTATCCATGTGCAACCCATCTCTGTATAAGCCATCCATCCTCTCTCTTCCAGTCTATCTTTGCTGACTTTCTTCTCTATCATCTCAGGACTTTGTCTCTCATCATTGCATTTACCATGTTGGGCCAAGCTCTTTACTTGTCTCCTACCTCTACAATTCTCCGTCCTCACAATTCTCAAACTGTAGGGCCAGGATCTGTTTTGTACATCATCACTTCTACTCCAGTGCTTGACACATATTAAGTGACTGAAAAAAATGTCTCAAATGTTCAAAAAATAATTACCTGGGCGAATAACTTACAGAGAAGTGATCCTCAGTTGAGATTCCTTGGCTTATTTGTGAACGGGTGAGAAGCTGTATGGAAACTGTGGCCCCAAAAGAACATTTCTGAAACAAATAAACAAAAAAACCTGATGCAGTGGTTTTTATACTCTTATCTCACCTGCATTTCACATCAACCCTGCTAAGTTGAGTTAAACGTTACCACCTGATAAAAAGGCTCACTCTCACAGATTAGATAACTTGCCTGGGGCACACAAGTCCTGAAGAAGCGGTACAACTCGGATTCCGGATTCTGCCTCTACAGGAAGTCTAGTTCCAAAGGGAACTTGCCACACTCAAGGAACAGCAGAGACACTTCGTCAAAAATTTCCCAAACGAGCAAACGCAGAATCAGCCCCAGGACCGACAGTTACTAACTCATCTCTCTCACTTCTGCAGGAAAACTCTTGCTCTAACTGCGGGCTCCTTTTCCTGCCGTGCCTCCTGCCCGGTTCCTTCAGGGCCGCGGCCGTCTGGGGCACATCGTCCCTCCTAGAAAGTAGGGGGCCAGACCAAGTCCCTGTGGCTGTGTCAGTGTCCCGTCACCGTAAAGTGCGGTGGAGACGCTCTATCCAAAGCGCAGGAGGAAGGAAGGGGCGTCGAGAGGACCCGCACGCAGCCACCCGCAAGGACACCACGCAGCGCCCAGGCCAAAACAGCTCTCACGGCAGCTCAGCGTAGACGAGAAGGGAGGAGGTCCCAGCGCCCGGGACCCTGGGACGCAGGGGGCACCCAACGACGACCCCCGGGCGCTCCCTCCAGGGCAGAGCGGCCGAGTGCGCGCCCCTCCGCCCCCGCCCCTCACGCGCGGCGGCGGTTACCCGCGGTGACCCCGCGCGCACAAGCCGCGCGCCCGCCGTGCCTGCGCCCTCCAGCCCGCCGCTCTCCTTACCGAGCTCGGCCTAGCGTCTGCCGCTGGCCCACCTCCGTCCCTCGGCCCAGCAGTCGGCGAGGAGCGGAAGTGTGGATCCGCTCCCCGCCACCCACCCACGGGCGGCGTGAGCCGCGGCCCCGCCCCCAGCGCGCCGCCGCCGTCCACAAGCCCCGCCCCGCGCCCCGTTCCTGTTTTGGTGCACCGAGGGGCGGGGCGTGGGAAGAGGCGCGCCCAGGCCCCGCCCCGAGGCCGGGAGGTCCTGAGGCCGAGAAGACGGGCACTGGAGTCACTTCCGGCCGCAGCGTCTGCGCGCGGGGGGCGGCGGGGGGGGACGGCGTTGACGTCAGGACGTCGCTGCGGAGGAGCGCTCTGCTCGCAGTCTCTTGCTGCAAGTGCGTGGACTTAAAACCCTGCGTGGAGCTACGGCCCGCGTGAGAACGGAGGCAGGCACAGGCTACGCCTTTCGGCGTGCTCTTTAATCACGGCTCCTACACCTCGCAGACCAAGCGGGCCATGCAACGCGACTCGTGCAGGGTAACGGCAGCCCCGAGGAGCCGCGCGGTAAACCAACCAGGCGGAGCAGCCCCGACGGCGCGTGCAGGCGGGTCAGGGAGTCCGTCCAGCAGAGGGGCGGCCCTCGCGGGGCCACGTGACGGTCACCTCGGCGTCTGGGCCGCTCTCCCAAGGTTCAGAGATCGGGGTGGGGGTGGGGGGTCTCTAGGTCTTGCAAAGGTGGGGTGCAGCCCGTCACACGGGCCGCTACCCACCCCGTCTGCAAAGCAGCGCAGGGCTCCGCGCTTCTCCCCGTGCCTGGAGCGCACCAGGGGCGGCCTGATGGGCAGTCACCCTCGCCCGTGCAGGATGGAGCCACTCCTGCCCAGGCGGCGTGTGCTCCACAGGCGTCCACGCGGCCCCACCCAGGGCCTCCTCCCAGTGGGGGCCGCGTCTGTCCCGGGGTGACCCAGACACCTACCTTCCTGCCCTTTTCACCAGGGTCTGTTAACGGAGTGGGAATACACGTGTCCCTTTAGATTTCCTTTAAAGACCTAAAAACAACACGTCATCAACATGTCATTTGAGGACTAAACGTACTTTGTATCACAGAAAAGGGGTGCATTAAGTAAAAAACGATATACACGTGATGTAACGGTAAAACCACCACCGGTGAAAGCATACCCATTTTTTTTTTTTTTTTAATGCTTCTACTCTAATAGAGAAGACAGAAAAACAAAATATTTCCTAATATTATACTAATCAATGCTAAAGAGGCTGAGATGGGCTGATCCGGACAGGTCGGTCAGCCATGGTCTTACCGAGGGCCTTAACGGCCCAAGCCGAGGAACGTTCCAGTGCCGGGCCCGGCTTTTATAGGCAAGGCTGGATGACCGTTATGCTAATTCAGTGGGCGGGGCTTGAGGTGAGAGCCGTTACAGCACGAGGCAACAACCGTTATTCTGTTCCTCGCTTCTAGGTTGTTCCACCCTGTGAAATAGGTCCAAGTCGAATGAAGTTTGAAATGAGAAAGCTACGAAATTGTTTCAAACTTCACCGCATTATACATCGTGTGTGTATGCTTTTAAAAAATATTTTATGTAATACTTTTTAAAAATAAAGAACTGGATGACTGTAGAAAACAATTTTTAAAAAGAGATAAGGTGGCAAAAATCAAAATTTCTGTTTCCCAGAGATAACCTTTTTTTTTTTTTAAAGATTTATTTATTGTTTTAGACAGATACAGTCAGAGACAGAGAGAAGGGGGAGGGCCCAGAACCGTCTCCATAGTTGCACATAATTGGTTTTTTCACATAGTTTCATTCCACAGGTGGGCGCGGGGCTGCACAGGGCAGGAACTGGGCCGGGGTCTCGCCCCAGTGAGAACTGAACTGGGGGAACTCCCCAATTCAGCATATGGGTCCGCACGGGCCGGGGCCGGGATTCGATCCTCGGTCCTCGGGGCTGCAAAGTGAGCGCCTAACCCATTGAGCCATCCCGGCTTCCCCGAGATAACCATTTTTATGTATGTCCTTGCAGAATTTATTACATACATTTTTTTTATTAAAGTAGATGTGAAAAAGTATAATAAAACACCAATTTTTTTTATTAAAGTAGATGTGAAAAGGTATAATAAAACACCAAGCTACCACTACAGTGGAAGAAACAATACTATTACCCTGAATACTGAATAGAGATTTCTCCACGAGACATAGTAGCTTGGGCTAGGGACACATGAAAATGTTTTAACTTCCCATGAAATCAGGAAATAAGTGAAATTTCAGGTTGAAAATCTTTTAATATTTAACAATGTTTTTATAACAATGAAGTAATAAAATATGATTGTTGATATGTTTAAGGCAAGTGCCCATGAAGGCAAAAAGTAACCAGTGTCCACCCACTTAAGTCATTATTTCATCGTTTCTGGCCCTCTGGGCCTTTCCTGATACTTTTACCACATTCGGTTTTAATCTGTAAGCAATATAAAGTTTTGCATGTGTTTTAACTTCATGACATTATACTGAAAGCATTTTTCTTCAAATTGCTTTTTACACTCACCATATGTCCCAGATTTGATCCAAGGTAAAGTCAGGAGTTGTAGAGCCCAAAGCTTACACAACTTAGATTTTGCAATAAAATTTATGAACACAAAATTGGAAATAATATTTATTTAGAATGAATGGCACAAATTCCAAAAAATTTTAAATGGACAAAACCCACAAGTACTAAAAAAATCTAGAAAAAAATATCCAAAATATTTAAGCTGCAAACAACTCTGTAAAAATTACATATTTTGGCTTCATTAACTTGACCTCTACGATGAGGTTGAAGATAGTTTTCTGTATACAGAACACAAAGATAATTCAGTCTTTAGCAAAGTTGATGAAAATTTTATTGAGTTTATAAAACTTTTACTCCTTTTAATGGTTTCATTTGATAATATTGTGTCAATTTTTAAGATTGCTAAAATTAGAAAATTCCTATCAAGCTTTTCTTCACATATGAGCTGTAACATTTCAGAGCACATCAAGTTTCTGGTGTAGTGATTGAACCCTAAAATACTTCGAATTGATGACACCTTGTCACCAGGCTGTCATAGATTTGTCATTTTTAGGCCCATATGTGAGTTTTATATGTCAGTATTTTATGTAAAAATTTCAGTGCTTTTTCCAACTTAATCATGTGAGTCACCATCATCACTTGGATTATCAATGATCCAAAAACCTGTTACTCATTTCTATTTGCAGTGGATCTCTTCTAATGAATTACTGAATGTTTAAATAATTTCTATTGATTTCATCATCATTTATCCTCACTTTTGCCTCATATTCCATTAATTTTTGTCAAATTTATCTAATTTATATACAATTATACACAATAAAATATTCAGATTTTAAGTGCATGGTTTGAGGAGTTCTAACAACTCCATAATTTCTGGTAAACATCTCCAATTAAGATATGAAACATTTTCTTCATGCTAGAATGTGCTCTTTGGCCACTTTACAGTAGATCCCCTTCTCCACTCACTGAATGGAATCGCTGATTTGACTTTTATCACCATATCTGTCACCAGATTCATTTAGACTATTCTAGAACTTTGTATCAATGGAATTATACACTATGTACTCTTTTGTCTGTCTTTTATTCAACATGAAGTGTGTGAGGCGTGTAGATATTGTTGCATATATCAGCAATTCATTTTTATTGTGGAGTAGGAGATAATTAAATGACTATACTACAATTTGTTTTTTCACTCATCTACCGGCGGATATTGGGTGGTTTCAAGTTTTCTGCTATTATGAATAAAGCTGTTAGGAACATTACTGTACAAGTCTTTGAATGGACATATGCTTTCATTTAATTTCAATAAATATCCAGTAATGGAATCTCTGGATTGGAATAGGTTCTGTTTGTCTTTAACGTTATGAGCTCTTACAATCCATTTTCCAAGGTGATTTTACCACCTTACATTCCTATAAGCAATGTGTAAGTCTTCCATTGCTACAAGCCTTGTCAACAGTTCCTATTGTAAATCTTTTAAATTTCAGCTATCCCATGGGTTAAATGTGTACCTCATTTGTATTTCCTTGATATGTAATGATGGAGAACATCTTGTTGTGTGCTTATTGGGAATTAGTATAACTTCTTTATGAATTGTCTGCGTGAGTTCTTTGACCATATTTTTAAAGGATTTTATTTTCTTAGAGCAGTTTTAGGTTCACAGCAAAATTGAGAGGAAGGTCCAGAGATTTCTGACATACCCTGTACCCTAACATATGCACCCCTTACCAACATCCCCATTAGAGTTGCACATTTGTTAAAATTGATGAACTTACATTCACACATCATTATCAGAGTCCATAGTTTACATTGCAATTCACTCTTGGTGTTGTAATTTCTGTGGGTTTAGACAAATGTACACTCTGTCTCCACTGTAATATCACACAAGGTACTTTCGCTACCCTAAACATCCTCTGTGCTCTGCCTGTCCCTTGTGGGACTCATACAAGACTTCTGACTACGGGACTGCAAAATAATTATGCGTAGTTTTAAGCCACTGTGTGATAATTTGTTACAGCAGCATAGAAAGTTAATACAGATTTACTTACAATTTAAAAGATTCTATTTGCCACTGGTATAGACATGGAATTGATATTTATATATTGATCTTGTCTTTAGCAACTTTTCTTAATATATTAATTCCAATACATTCTCTATAGATTCTTTTGGGTTTTTCCTGCATTTACAACCAAATCATCTTTGGACAATGGCCGTTTCAGATCTTCATTTCCAATCCATGGAGCTTTTATTGCCTTGCTTGACTGCACTGGCTGGGTAATGCTGAGGTGTTGAGCATAGGCACCCTTCTCTTTCTTAACCTCAAAGGGAAGAATTTCAATGTTTCACTTTTAAAAAACTGTTTGCTGCAGATTTTTGTACATGGATTTGAAATTTATCAACTGTAATTTTTGAGGTTTTTATTGTTTATTACCATGGTGAATTGTACTGTGGGTTTCCGTGTGTGTGTGTGTGTGTAGTGAAAGGGAAGGGGACAGGGAGCCTGGCATAGGGTTGGAAAGATAAAACAATGAAAGATTATACAGAACTTTTGTAGACACTATGACATAAGAGTTTGAATATTATCCCCAAATGCAGTGGGAAACCATTGCAAGGTTTCTAAATAGGGTGAGAACATGATCAGTTTTGCAGCTGTGGGGGTATACATTGGAGAAGGGCCCAGAGTGGGAACAGCGGGGTCAGTGTAGTTCAGAGTGAGGTCTGAGGTCATGGTAGGTGAGGGTGCAGGTTTTATAGATGCCAGATGAGTGATGGGAGGCAGAATGCATGGCGTTTGCTGCTGGACTGCATGGGGGACGTACCCGGGAGAACACAACAGCAAGGATGGATGATGACCCCTACGTTTCCGACTTCAACTAAGTGAAAGTGACACCACTGGCCAAGATGAGAAAGCCTGGGAGTGGGTGACAGACTTGGGGTATGTGGGGGTGACTAAAAAGTGTTCATAATATGTTACACTGGATATGTAAGACACCTCAGTGAAGATAGCAAGTAGGAAGGTGAACTTTCTAGCCTGGAATTTGGGGGAGAATCTGACCTATAACTACACATTAGGGAGATTTACTTCAAGGCATCGGAGAACTACAAGAGCCCAAAACAGCCCAGAGGAACAAGAACATTTAGAAGTTGGGTGCAGTGGGAGTTTAGCAGCAATTGCTAATGGATTCCATACAAATATGAATATATTTAAAGATGGTTAATACTGGAGTTTGTTTATATGGTGGTCATGACCCAGAACTGGAGACACTGTCAATTTAGGAGATGGATCAGCAAAGGATCAGACTCTCTGATGTAATGTAGGGGGACAGGCTGCAGGGCTCAGGGGTAGCGAGTCAGCTTCAGTAGGGGGAATGACCATAGTTGGAGGGAGATTTGTGTAGTTGGTGGAGGGAAGAGGGAATTGATGGCTGATGGCTTCAATTTTCTCAATCATGAAAAGGGCAGAGAGGGGTATGGGAAGACAATGTGTAAAACAGCTGATGTGGAGGAAAAAAAAGCAAGCCTACTAGAGAATTACAGGACCTTTTGGTAATATCGTGAGTCCCTTTGAGGTTTAGTTATTATAGTGAAACCAGCCAGCTCAGTTGTGTGACTTTTCTCTAGGAATATTCTGCTTTTCAGGGGCAGGGAGGAGGCAGACGGAAGCAGTTTAGAACTGGGAAGTACCATAGAGGAAGAGCTGAGGGGGTACAGAGAGGGATTGTAATAATGGAACTCGGTGGCAGCTTGGATAGGCTAGGGGTGAGCTGATAGATGGATAGATTGTTTGATGAGGTCAAAGAATTCTGACTGTGGTGTGTACTTTAGGAAATAAACTGGAAATAGTGTTCAGAAAGTGTTAGATTGTGTAGCCTTTGAGAAAACAGCACCAAATCTGGGCTGTTCACTTTTGCATCTTTAGCTCTAACAGTACCTGGCCCACTGTGTGGTCAATAATGCTTGTTGAACTGAAAGTAGTGGTGTGACCACAATCGATGTCTTAGTCTGATAATGATGCTTTTTTTTTTTTTCTTTCACTTCCTCTCTGCTGGAGAGTCCTTGGCCTCTTCATTGGGTAATGAAGTCTGTAAGTGAAGGTAAATAGCTAAAAAACTTACTTATTGAAAAATATAAAATGACCAAGGACTGGGACAAGAACTGAAATAATTCAGTCAAGACTGAAAATAACCGTATTTGATATTCTTTTCTTCTCTTTACCTTGTTCACGTCCCAAAGCTCTTCCTCTTTCACTTGCTCCAAAGTACAGACATTACTGAGGTTGTTCCTCTGTCCTTTTCTGGCTCTAAGGTGGGGTTGTCCATTTCATGGCTTCAACTCTCATCCGTGTGGAGCCAAACAAATCTTTATCTCTAGCGTGGCGTTCTTCTCTTCTGTCCATTG
Source organism: Craseonycteris thonglongyai (assembly GCA_004027555.1). Classification (NCBI taxonomy): domain Eukaryota; kingdom Metazoa; phylum Chordata; class Mammalia; order Chiroptera; family Craseonycteridae; genus Craseonycteris; species Craseonycteris thonglongyai. Next base: position 88,550 of record PVKE010001185.1, on the reverse strand, counting down.
TCTTCATAGCACTGACTGGGGGTCTGCACATCCCAAACCAAACTCATGTTCCCCTTACAGCCTTCTCCTCTCCTAGGCCTGCATTTGACAGAGCCAGTCTACTCTGTCCCTTTTCTTTCTTTCCCTTCTAAATTCCTGAGTTCTTTTATGTAAAAAGGGTGTTTGGTATAGGTAAGATTTGTATGGTATACAACCCCCCCCCCCCCCCCCCCCCCCCCCCCCCG
>PVKE010001185.1:48287-88226 GCA_004027555.1 Craseonycteris thonglongyai | reverse complement strand
TGCTGCTAACCAAACCCTGATTTTCTACTAGGGTACTTACACTCTCAGCCACTTGAGGGATGTTGAGCTAAGTCCTCCCTCATAAGAGAAGCCTGATCAGTTGAAGCCAATCCTCTATTCCTGGCTACAGTGATGGTTCAGAGTTGGGCACAAGCTCTGATCTGGGCATTAGGAGCAAAACTCAGGCCTTATGCATGAATTGGAGGAGGCCCTTTTCTTCCTCTGAATGGGTACAGGACTGTTGACACATGTGGTTGCATGAAGGTAGCCCTTGGGGCCAAGCGGAAGTGGACTATGGAGAAGGGAGAGCAGAGAATCAGCAGGAAAGCCCGTTCTGGAGACGCCAAGGAGTTGGCCTAGCCCTTGCCCTAAACAAGCATTCCCTCTGGATTCTCCTTCTGGACCTCCCAGAGGCCTTAGAGCTGAGTCTGACGTTTTGGCACTTGCAAAGCAATGGTTATAACTGATAAACTCACAGTCCCATGGCCCAGAGAAAACCACTTAGGGTTTAATTCCTTCCACACATTTTAATACATCGAATATATACACAATTTCCTTTTTGTTTTTTATAAAATTGAGAAAATATATATACTCCTCTGAAATATTTTAGTTGATAATACTGTTCACCTCTTTTTATGTTAACCAAACCTATCATCGTTTTTAATTATTGCATAACATTCCATTCTAGGAACATACCATTATTTAACAAATTTCCTATTAAGAAACATTTAACATTTTTTCATTTTTCATGTTATAAATGGGCGGTCTGGGAAAAATCCAGACATAAATGCCTCCATTTTTCATATTACATGGCTGGTACTTTTCAGACAGCCCTGGTACAATAGTTCTATTATTTCTTTAGGTCCTGGAAGTGAAATTGCTGGACCACAGAATATGTATATTCCTAAGGCTTAGATGTATTATTTTACCAGATTGTCCTCCAAAAGAAACATACAATTTGTATGCCCATCAGCATTTGACTAAGGACAAATGTTTGCCTAAAAGAAAATACTCGTTTGCTTGCAGAATATGGCATGTCTATTATTTGTACAACACTGTTTCGGGTGCCGGGGCTACGATGGTGACCAAGGACTCCGGAACGTGTTTCTCTATAATCTTCCTTCTCCAATAATGGCAGGTTAGGAAGAACGCCGAGTAGCCAACATTACCCATCATGTGGTAGCACAAATGACCTCAGAGAGAACACTCAGGGGACAGTGGAGGTGCACCTTGATGCAGGTGGTGACATCCCTGTACATGGGACAAGACTCACCCACAGTCTCCTTCCTACGCTCTCCACTGTGCCTCAAAGCCTGGAGACTATTTCTCTTGCCAGATGGGTCCTGCTAAGGGGCTACCATGGGAGGAATTTGTGAGAGATTAGCAGAGGGAGCCAGAGCCATGTGTTTTAGGGGGACACAGGTTCCCTCTGAGGCTGAAGGGCAGAGAAGGGACACAGCTGCATAGGCTCTTGTAAGGGCGGCAGCAGCCAATGCAGTTTGCAGGTGTATGTGAGCGCAGGCCAGAGGCGGTACAAGTAAGTGCCTTGGGGCAGGGAGGGCCCATGAATGTGGGTCTCAGCCTCAGGGTGAGGAGGGCATGTGTGGGGGCCATGGGGCAGGGGTGAGGAAACACCAGAGTGCAGGCCACAGGTGAGGACAGATCAGTGGGGGCCTCAGGGCAGGGGAGGGAAGAGCCTGTTAGTGCAGGCCACATTAGTACGGGCCACAGGAGGGGGGAGGGGAAGGTGTAAGTGCAGGCCATGTGGGTGTGGAGCACACTGTGGCTTTCCCTGAGGTCCCCATCGCTGGGTAATTCAACCGTTCTGTTTGCCCCTTTGGGTTACAATTCTGTAACCTAAATCCTTCTCTGTTGAATTATCTGGAGTGCTTTTGCTTTCTTGACTGATGGGACAGCCCAACGTTAAAATTATCCTTGAAATTCCGTTGGGCCAAGTTGTGCCTGAGACCCACACAGCATCTTTTAGAGCCAGATTTTCTAGAAGCAATGGAATAGTGCTGTTCCCCTCTCCCCCATTTTAACACTAGACGAATTCAGTGACTGGCTTTGAGAGGGTATCTTGTACAAACAAATATATCTTTAAACACCAGAATCACACCCAGGAGGACTGTAAACAGTGTGAGGGAACAGAAGATCCACAGCTTGTCCTTAACACTTATCTGATACTTACACACCCCTCGAACATAATACATAAACAACGGGAAAAGCAGAAAGCAAAATGGTACGTTACTAAAACTGTTAATGTTCCCATTCCGCTGAGTGAGCGTATGGTTGAATCCATGTACGAAATGTTTGGAGGATGCGACTCTACCCTCCGCTGCATTAGAGGGGCCTGGAATGCTGTATGTTTTTTTTCAATAAAAACTGTTAATTGTCCTCAATATAATGGTACAGAAACATTAAATCAACTCATATGCTTCCCTTTCTTTTCGCATTCAAATGTGAATAGGATTATGTCCATTTTTAATACTGTGCAATACAAGCTATTGTTTTCATACCCTTCCTTTGGCCATTGTACTTTAACTTTTTTCATTTACGTCGTCTCCCTCACTGTCGTCGTCACAGTAGAAGATGTCTCTGAACAGGAACACTTGCTTGGGTGCTGCAGGAGTCTGGACCTCGGTGCCTGACCGCCCCATCTTCTTCTCTAGCTTTTCTTTGAGCAAAGGTAGACTCTTCTCATAAAGGTAGTCTATGATCTCTAAAGAAAAAAAGTTAAGGTTGAAATTATTTGTACAAAGCCTCTTCCCAAGGTCAAGGGCTAGAGGTTACTACTGATGGTCATGCAGTGTGTTGTTATCACCACGTGCAAGACCTGTTCTCACTGGTTTACCTACTTGTCACTTGTTCAAGGTCACTACTAGAATGTGGCACCGTGTTCTTAACTATTCTAATATTAAAAATACTGACCTGGAAAAGTCTTCTTCTGCCAAAAGGGAACACAGGTAGCCTTCAGCTTATAAAATTTAGTTTGAACGTAAGATGGAGGAACATCACTTTGGAAAGGAAAAGAGAAAAAAGTGTCATTTAAAAAACTCTCATCTCAGTACCACGTACCAAAGTCCATTGATTAAGGTGAGATCTATAGACATATAAGTAGCTTTCTTAATCCTGAACAAAAAAATCATTATGTCCATGTGTGATAAAAATAAGACACATATGAAAAGCTACTGTCATTCAGATAAAAAAAAACAAAAAAACACAAAAAAAGGAGAATGAGTAATACAAGCTGGATTCTGTTGATAGTAGTTTTCAGTTATGAGATGACTAAATGCTAAGGATACAATGTACAGCATGGTGCGTCTAGATAATAATACTGCACTGCACACATGAACGGTGCTAAAAGAGTAGATAGAGCCTAAGTGTTCTCACCATGAAGAAAGGTGACTATGTAAGGTGCTGTGTTTGTCAATGAACCTGACTATGGTCATCAATTCAATCATTTCAAAATGTACACATATCTCAAATCATGTTGTACACTTTAATTGTACACAATTTTATTTGTCCATAATACCTTAATAAAGCCTGGGGGGAGGGGTGAAAAAAACAGAATAATCTTAAATTACTAGATGTGAAGACAAAGCTTTTAGAATCTAAAGAGATTGGACTTTTATTTTTTTAAAATTCATTATTAAAACTGAGAATGCATTATTTTTCACTAGATTCCATAATTATTTTACAGCTTTGAGATTTATAAATCTTAATTAGAACAACCCATTTTTAAATATACATATAATTTTTACTTAAAATTAAAAACCCATTTGAATTTGAGAAATCATGTGATCTGAAGCAATGTCACAAAAATATACAAAAATCGGGGAAGCTGGGATGGCTCAGTGGATTAAGCGCTCGCTTTGCAGCCCCGGAGACTAGGGATCGAGTCCTGGCTCCAGCCCATGTGGACCCATATGCTGAACTGGGGTGTGGCCCCCAGTTCAGTTCTTGCCAAGGCCTATGTGGGAGGCTCCTGGCCCAGTTCCTGCCCTGTAGAGCCCTGCACCCACCTGTGGAGTGAATCTATATGGAAAACTGATGCTGTCAACTATGGAGACTGCTCTGGGCCCTCCCCCTTCTCTCTGTCTCTGTCAAAAACCAATAAAAAATAAATAAATCTTTAAAAATATATATATATATATATATATATACACACACACACACAAATCTACAGTATTAGAAAAGTCAGATTTTAAAAAAGTGGTTTGATAATATAAAGGAAGGGATTTGTTGGATGGGAGTTGATAGGGTGCAAAGCAGGGCCCCTTTCCTTCAAAGCTCCTGACACCATCACCTCTCAGGGACCCATGATACTGAAGAGTGGTGTCCCACCCCTCAGGGGAGCAAGCAAAGGGTTTGGAACTATGGGCATGTGCCTGTGGCTCCTGGCAGGACCTGTCACTAAAGATTATAGTTCTCCAAGTTAAAGAAAAAAGATGGTTGTTCTTCGGCCATAGCCGAAGGTGTGTGTAAAATAACCCCCAGCACTGGGTTAAATGCTTCCTAATGGATCGACGGCAACCTCATAGCGGCAGCTACGGTTCTGAAAGCCAGCCAGGCTGCGGCAGCCTCACCTCACTGTCCAACCTTCCAAATCTACTAAAGGCCAAATAATCCCTCAACACCCCACTTCCAAAAGCCCACCAACCCCCGCACCCCATGCTGCTCAACAACCTGCTTTGTTCTGAGGAAATGCTTCGCAAATCAGCTCCCCCTTGCCCACCAAGCAATCAACCCAGATACTGAGTGATCGCCTCTCCCCTCAGTCACAGGAACTGATAGGAAATGCAAGGACTACACCAATGAAGGGCTCGTAGCAAAGGTTAGCAGAGATTGTAAACACAGGAAAGTTCAAATTCACCCCTCAGATGAGAAATGCAGATGAACAACACAACGAAACTATAGGATCTTTATGTAGTCTCAAAATATTTCTGGGGAAGCCGGGATGGCTCAGTGGGTTGAGCGCTCACTTTGCAGCGCCGGGGACCGAGGATCGAATCCCGGCCCCGGCCCGTGTGGAACCATGTGCTGAACTGGGAGCTCCCCCAGTTCGGTTCTCTCTCTGTCTCTGTCTCTCCGTCAAAATAAATAAATAAATAAATATATATATATTATTAAAAGAAAAAAAAAAATCTCCCCACAGCCTTCTTACCACCAAGAGAAAGTTACCAAAATACTGTACATAAAATATGAGGGCTGTCCAGAAAAATCCAGCCATAAGGGCCTCTATTTTTCCTACTACATGACTGGATACTTTTGGGACAGCCCTCACACAATGGGCAAGTGTGGTAGATGCCAGCAAAGCCCAATGATCAAAATCAGAATCACGTGCTTCATGATGTGAAGTGATGTGTGATAAAGACATGCCTCAAAAAAAAAAAAAAAAAAAGGCATGGCCTCACCTGTCATGTGCCGGCTCAAGATACAAAACCCTGTTCTAACCAGGAGAAGCATCAGACAAACTCCAGCTGAAGGAGCTTCCGTTAAAACAAGCAGCCTATACTCTCGGACAATTTCAATGTCATCGAAGACAAAGGCAACTTCACACACTGAAAGACACTGGGGAGACAGGACAATTATGAGCAGTGTGGGGGGAATGCTATATAAAGGACATTATTAGGACAAGTAGTGAAATTTGAATATGGACTGTTTCACAGAACAGAATTGTAGCAAGGTCAATTTCCCTGAGTATGCTAACTGTACTGGGGCTGTGTGGAAAGACATCTTCATTTAGTCATTCACAGCCAACTCTCAGATGATTAAGGGGAAAAACTACTCCCTTGAAGAAGGAAACAGGAGAGGGAGGCAGGAATGATAAAGCCAATGTGGCATAATGGTTGGTTATGGGCAAAGGGGTGGGTGGGGTTCTTTGTACCAATCATATACAGGTAACCCCTGAATAGCATGGTTGTCAGTTTCCTAAAAAATGCTGTCGTGCAAATTGTGTTATATGAAACAAACAAGTAGTACAGAGAAGGGGGTTAGTTTCCAAAAAAGTAAAAAACATATAAGTATACTTTTACAATTAAGAGAAAATATCTTTTTTAAAAAAGATTTATTGTTTGAGAGGTGAGAAAGAGAAGGAGGGCCCAGAGCAGTCTCCATAGTTGTACATCATTAGTAGTGACATGGTTTCATTCCACACAGGTGGATGTGGGGTTGCACGGGGCGGGAACCAAATTGGGGGCCTCCCGCATGGGAGGAAAGAACCTTCACTGCCATCCCGGTGGTTACAGCTGGGCTCCAGCTCAGCACGTGGGTTTGCACAGGCCAAGGCCAGGATTTGATCCCCAGAACTCGCTATTGCAAGGTACCCGCTCAACCTGCTGAGCTATTCCAGCATCTCAAGAAATATCTTTATTAAAGCGATTTTCACTAAAAGTATAACATATTAATATGTATTAAATGTTTTCTTTATCATCACTACTAAGCACCATTAACTGAAGGTGTTTTCTTTTTGACAAGATATCTTCATCCTCTGAACTTTCTTCAGCACTATCTTGACTTGTATCCTGTACTTTTTGCAAAAATAATCTGTTATTTTAGATTGCTTGCTTTTAGCTGAGATCTTTATAAATTTGGTTGTATGATGCTAAGCACTTCAGAAGTTCTTTCTTAAACTGTGTGCTTCTTTCAATAGAAGGATCTTCATTTAGGAAATATAGTTCCAACTGTTCTGCTAAGTCTAGGCCTTTCTTTACACTTTTTAAAGTGTTTAACTTCTTTGTCTTCACCTGTATTATCGTCCCCTGAATTATCTTGGCATGTTCCAGATGTCATTTCCACCAAATGTGTTTTATCAGTTTCTTCTTCCACCAGTAATTCTTGGATGTCCTGGACAGTCACATCGGCACAACCTTCCACTCCTAGAGACTTAGCAAGTTCTTCTACTGTATCCACTGTGTTTTCTGATGGCTCCATTAGGTTTTCACTTTGAATTGATTCTGGCCATATATTTTTCCAACAAGCACATAATATCGTCAGTTTTATTTCCTTGATGAATTTATGAGATTTATACACTCCAAAATTGTAAAAAGTTTCCATGCCTCCATGACTTCAGTTTTTGAATGGTTTTGTTCCACACAGGTGGGCAGGGGCCACGCGGGGTGGGAGCCAGGCTGGGACCTCCTGCACCAGGGCAGGGATTTGATCCTTGGTCCCCAAGGGCTGCAAAGCAAGTGCTTAACCCACCGAGTCAACTGGCTTCCCCTTAAAAGCTTTTATTAAGTTCCATGTTATTCAGGGATTTCCCTAATTTTGAATGAGATATTTTTTGCTCTTAAAAGCTCTAATTATGCTCTGTGTTGTTTGGCGATTTCTCTAATTCTCAAACCATGTTAACAGAAAAACCGTGTTCTAGGATGCCATGTTGTACGAGGGTTTCCCCAATTCTGGAACTGTGTTAAGAGCAAAATGGTGTTATACAGGGGTTACCTGTAACGTGGTAGCTCTCTGAAGCTTCTAAGAGACTTTGCCCAATGTCATTCACTCTGCTTACGACTGTCTGCAGTGAGGGGTGGGGTGGAGGGAGAGCTGGTCTGATTTACTGGGTCCAGCACTCAGAATGGGGGTTCCTAATACACATACACATAAATGCATTTTCTAGATGAATTCTGCACACAGCATGAGTTTCAGGCCTGCTCTTTAAAACCTGATAGTCATTTATTAAATCATCTCTTATCCTTTAATTAGCTTAATGTTAAACAAATGGTCTTACCCTATGGTACTAGCAAGATCCTCCCAGTCTATTTCATTAGAATCTTCCACATTTATTGCATACAATCTATGAGAAAACATAAACATTAAATTTTCAAGTAAAATCAGCATGATGGGTATCTTCATGGCTCACAGAATGCTAAGAGCTTGTTCACCCCGTGCCAGCTCCCTCGTTACACAGGCCCAGCAAGGTCGGCACACCAGCTCAAGGTCACCGAGTTAGTGAGTTACAGACCCAAAGGCTGTCTCTCTTGCTCTGAGCCCTGCACATCTCCCAGCAAACCATGCTGGTCTCAGCGAAAAGCCCAACTTCGCCATCCAATGCAGACACACAGTGAAGGCAGGTATGTTCTCAGCACTCACTATGTGACAGACATAGTGGTACTAGCAAGATCTAGTACTGCGTTGAGACCTGTATCTCCACTAAAACATAACCCTCAGCGCCCCAATGAGGTTGGGGGATTGCCTCCATTCTATAGGCAAGGAAACGAGGTCTGGAGCCAGAGTCATGTGACTGACAAGCGGGGCCAACACTGGAACCCAGGCCCGTCTGACTCGAGATGCCCGCCTCAACCTGGCCAGCCTGCGTGGTCTGTCTAGGGGGAAGGCAGGGGGAGTCACAGCCCACAGTGTGGGATGCGAGGAAGCACAGCCATGATGTTACAGTAGGGCTCATGGCCGAGCAGGGGGAATGGAGCTGACAAGGGGGCCAGAAGCCAAAGTTCTCTTCTGCCCTCCGCTGTTCCTCATTTGATGTGAGCCCCGGCCTCAGATTCGCAGGTTTCCTGAACAGACCCACGTCTCCCCTTCCTTCAGGAGGAAGGACTGCACAGCTCAAAGACAGAACCAAGGAACAAGCCACAGTGACACCCCCTAATGCGTGCTGGGCCTGAATAACATACGTCCATTTTCAATGGACGGAAACAACTAATATCCACATGAAAACCTCCAGAGACTAAAATAACTACATATGCTGAGTGCATAGTACACTTTACACGCATTGTTTCATTTCTTCTCCCAATAACACTAAGAGGCAATTACTGTTATAACCGACCTCATTCAAGACAAACAAACCAAGACCTAGAAAGGTAGGAAGCAGACCCCAAGTCACAAGTGGGGAATGTGCTGAAAGACAGAGCTGAGTCTTGGCAACTTCACCGCAGGTTCTGCTACTTAACGAATGCACTCTGATGAGAGAAAAGGGGTGTAAACAGTGTCACTTGCTATTTCTGTACCTTTCAATAAGGTTAATTTTGGCCTGCAGACCATTAACCCCTCGGTATATATCCCGGCCATTCGTCATCCTTTTGGTTAGAATTTCTGTCCTACATAAAAAGAAAGAAAAATATGGTTTACTTTCAGGGTAAAGTTTCTACTAAAATGTCCTGTTTTTCTCATCTAAATTGTCCTTCTTCAGAATTACTTTATAACTTTTGCAACTCATCCCAGCTAACATTTCCCACCACCCAAAATACACTAATTTTTAAAAAAGATTTACTGTTTCTGACAGAGACAAGAGAGAGACAGAGAGAAGGGGGAGGGCCCAGAGCAGTCTCCACAGCTGTATGTCATCAATTTTTGACTTGATTTCATTCCACAGGTGGGCGGGGCCGCATAGCGTGGGAACTGGGCTGGGGGCCTCCCGCATGGGAGGAACGCCCTCTCAAGCTGGGGGCCTCACCAGAGGCCTTGCATGTGGGAAGCTCACCCCAGCAAGAACCAAACTCGGGGACTCCCACATGAGAAGCACACCCCAGTCAGCATATGGGTCCACGTGACTGGGACCCGATCCTCGACCCCGGGGCTGCAAGGTCAGCGCTTAACCTGCTGAGCCATCCTGGCCCAACACAAATTCGTAAAGTTTCTTAAAACATTATGAAATTTTTTGCGATTATTATTTTTTTTTTTAGCTACCATTAATGTTAGTGGTTTTTTTTTTTTTAAGATTTTTTTTAATTGTTTTTGACAGAGAGACAGAGATACAGAGAAGGGGGAGGGCCCAGAACAGTTTCCATAATTGCACATCATTGGTTTTTCCACATAGTTTCATTCCACAGGTGGGCACGGGGCTGCACAGGGCAGGCACTGGGCCGGGGTCTCGCCCCTGTGAGAACTGAGCTGGGGGCACTCCCCAGCTCAGCATATGGGTCCACACGGGCCGGGGCTGGGATTCAATCCTCAGCCCCCAGGGCTGCAAAGTGAGCGCTTAACCCACTGAGCCAACCCGGCTTCCCCTGTTAGTGTATTTTATGTGTGGCTCAACATAGTTCTTCCCATGTGGCCCAGGGAAGCCACAAGATTGGACAACCTGCTTTAGAGGAAGACAGCGGAATCGCAGAATCAGAAAGAAAACTTAAATGATTAGCGAGAGCTACTGCTAATCGCTGTGCTTGTGATTTGTCCCCTACAAGTTAGTTTCCTATTTTTTTTAATGTGGCAAATGGACAACTACCTTGCTTTACTGAGACTTAGAAAAGGAGAGAAGAAACCAGAGGTCAGTATTCAGTATTAAAAAGGTTCAAGTTCTTTATAAGGAAGCCATATAATGCATCAGGGTAGTTAGGTGCTAACTTAAATCAGATAGTGAAATAGTATTAAGGTAGTTGGAGCAGCAAACTAGGGATGATCATTCCTGACAAGGAAGGCTTTCTATGATAGTCACACAGATATTCTTACCAATCTACCCACGTGTAGGAACTGTGGTGGGAGTGGCAGGGGCTAGGAGCGGGGAAGGGAGAATATCTTCTTGAACTTGACATAAGAGGCCTTAAAACTTACCACTTACTTTTACACTGCATCCAGTTTCTGGTTTCTACTTTAGCTTCAACTTCTACCCACGATATGCCCTTGTAGAGTTTTTCCCGAACGATGGACAGGCAGCGTTCGGGATTCTCTTGGAGTTCAGAGTCCACCTCTTGTAAATCCTGGGGAGACATTTTCTTTAGAATCACTTCTTCAACAGCCTTGATTAGTTTCTGGGTTTCCGTCTTACTCCAAGCACCATGATTTCTTTCTAGAGACAAAAAAGGATGGCCGTACAGTTGCTAATCTAATTGCTTTCAAAACACAGTATGAAAAATGAAATCATAATGACAACTATATGTCATTCCACATTTGTCCCAACCCATAGAAGGCACAACACCAAGATGGCCCCTGACGTCAACTATAGACTCCGGGGCATAAGGACATGTCAGTGTAGGTTCAGTAACAAACGTAGCCCTCTAGTGGGAGATGCGACCCAGGGGAGGTTGAGCATGTGTGGGGGCAGGGGGTGTGTGGAAAATCTGTACCGTCCTCTGTTACTATAAAGCCCAAGCTGCTCTAAAAATTAAAGTCTGAAAAAAAAAGATAAATTGAACACTTTTTCAGAAGACAAAGGGCAACATCTCAATGGCATAAGCATAAAACTATCACTTATATGCAAATTAAAATGTAATAGTAAAGTGGCCATGGATCCTTTTTCACAGCCAATGCCAGAAGAGTCTAGAGGTTCAGTCATGCCAAGGAAGAAGCCTCAAATCTTTGGTTTGGTCCAGAGCATGGTTGTTACTTTTCCCCAGTAGCAATTTGGATGAGTATTTAAAAATTAAGAGTTGCAAGGGAAAAAGAAATCTAGATTGGACACACACACACAAACCCAGATTTTTGCTTTCCTTCTTAGAAACGGACAAACCAGCCTCACTGAGTTTTTGCATGGCATCAGTGGGTGTCAGACTCACCCGGAGCCTACCACGCGCTGGCCACACTGACACCCAGCCCACATGGCGGGAGCATGGGAGCCTTGTGCTAACAGCAACACCAATTAAAGACTGTCTTCTTAAAGGAAACGGGGAGTCTTTAATGTGAGCAATATAACCAAAAAAACTTCATGAAAGAGGAGAAAGAGGCAGGAGCTCGCCAAGACTGGTTTTAGGGACCATCCTGCCTACCAGGCCCACTGAACTGCACCCCGCGCTCCACGGTCTCCCTTGCCACTATGGGGAAGGGACTTCCTCCAGCATTGGATACCAGGGCCCTTGGCAGCTAGTCACGCTGCAAGCTCCTGAACTGAGGTGAGGCAACAGTCTTGTGCATAAGGGTCGCACAGTTTCACACACGAGGACACGAAATGAACCAGCGTAGAGAACAGCTTAGGAAACGATAGCTCTCAGAAGACGGGCCTGCGATGATCGCTGGGCACTGGGTTGCAGCGGACTGATGGCCTGGGGGGCTTACTCACTCACCCAGGTGGGCACTAGAGACCCCTACTCACCGCTGCTGATCTGGGAGAACTTCAGGGCAACGGAGAGGCTACTTCGAGCCACCATCTCTCCAATCTTTTTCCAATCGTTCCCATGGAGGGAATGGTACATCTTTAACTTCTCCACATCTCCTTTGCTATACCTAAGAGAAAGGAAAAAGATTACAATTTTGCATTAACTACAAGATTAAAAACCATTCTCATCACAGTCTGCTGGGGTCTGGGGATTGCTGAGGAGGCTGAGCCACCAGGAACCGACCATTTCAGCTCTGGGGGATGTCCTACAAGGGCAGGGGCCCTATCACTTTCCTACACTGTGGTGGCCATAATGCTTAACAGACAATGGACAGTCGATAAATCTGACAAATGGCTTAACACAAATGTGTGACTAGTTAAGGAATGTAAGGTACATTAATCCCATACAAAAACAAACAGGGGAAGCCGGGATGGCTCAGGGGGTTAAGCGCTTGCTTTGCAGCCCCAGGGTCCGAGGATCAAGTCCTGGCCCCGGCTCACGTGGATCCACATGTTGAACTGGGGTATGCTTCCCATGTGGGAGACCCCTGGTTCAGCTTGCAGGGTGTATCTCCCATGCAGGAGGCCCCCTGCACAGCCCCTGCCCACCTGTGCAGAACAAAACCATATTGAAAACTGATGATGTACAACTATGGAGACTGCTCTGGGCCCTCCCCCTTCTCTCTTTGTCTCTCTGTCAAAAACTGTAAAATAAACCTTTAAAAAATATATATTAAAGAACCCAAAACACTACAATATAAGTAAACTGTGACATTAAACACCTTAAATATTTACGTGAAGCAAAAGCAATCTTTGTGAGTCTGTAATTCGTTACTCCGGGGGGCAGGGAGTGGTGGTCTATGTTACTATTAATGAGACACACAGAAGCCCTTGTGCAATACTTCCCATTTCTGACCCCCATGACCTAGAACCACTTCAGGGCATAAGTTCTTCGTGTTCTCAGAAATTCACCTGTAACGCACAGTACGGTAGACTCGTAATCCCTCACTATGAAGAGTTTTAGTGGCTCCCTCAAGGTAATGAGGGTGTTTCTGAGGCTTAAAAAACACTTCAAGGCACCCCTGAAGCCCCAGGAGAGGACACTGCAGAGAGACTGAGGCACAACAATGGGGGGGGGGGTGACCTCCATAGCCCTCCAAGCCTTAAAATTCTCAGATTTTTTCTTTTCAGTGAAGAATTCTTTACATTGGAAAGCTATTCTTTGCGTAAATGGTCGCAACACAAACCATATGGTACAAAAGAATGAATGCTATTATTAGAATGACAGACTTTTATTATTCTAAACATTTCATTCCCACACTTACGTCACAGGTAGAAGAATGTTGCCTCAGCTGCCGCCATTCATTTCCCCAAAATGCCTTCTTTAAGTTCCACTTACAATGTCACCTTTAGTGAATTTCCTTCAAGTTCTGTCCTCACTGTCTAACACTGGGGTTTGGGCATCTGACTGCATGGGGACCTTCCTTCTACTTACAGTTCATTTGTACTGGTAAACATTTTTAAAGAGAAAACCAGGGCATGTCAATGTCTGCAGTTCAGATAATACATATGCCTTGGTTAAATCATGTAGCTACTTGGGACTTGGCTGGCCCTGTCAGATTTAACTCCAGTTGTCTCCCAGAGCGAGACCGAGTCATCGGGCATGGCCGCTATGAGGGCCCGCAGAGGTGGGTGACGCTTCTGTGCCCGTCCCTCTGTCCTGGAGCGGAGAGCTTACCCACAGCTGACACTTTGCCTATAGTGGGTATTTTGTTCAGGAGAAGAAAGGAGAGAATGGCCACCACCACATGAGCTCTTGGCATGGAATCTCCTCCTGAATCCCACCTAACGGACCACCTTCAAGTATTTACCGAGAACCCGAAGGACTGGGCCAAGTGCTGAAGGAAACAGCTCTGAGAAGGAAGGTCTGGATTCTTAAGAGCTCACAAGTGAGCAGAGAACTTCCTGAGTCACAGTAAGAGAAGCAGAGCATGCTGGGTATGGAAATGAAAGTAGCAAGGAAAAGCTGAGGGTTTAGAAAGGAGATGATCACAAAAGAGCAGAGGTAGAAACTAAACCCGGCCTTGAAGACATGCACCTGCTAATGGCTATGCAGCTTGGTCTACAGCCTGGTTTCACACTCAGAAATCTCTGGGGCTTTTCTACTTCTAATGTGTTACTTTGGATATTTTGACTTACGAGTATCCGCAAAGACCAGAAGAATGTTCTGTGTCATACTGCCAAGCCTTCGTCCTTACCTGCCTTTGTAATTATTGATATCGAACATCTTCTTTGCTCGATAGTACACGAGTTTCCAGGGCCGGGCAATGCCCTTACCTAAAGTCAGAAGACAGGTGATCAGAGGGGCATGCGGAGCGTGGGGTGAAACGCAGTCGTGATTGTACGGATAGCCCCTTTGGACCGCGCTAGGTACCCTAGGCCCACGACAAGGATTTCGTACGTCCTGCAGGAAGCTGTCATGGGAACGGATGTACAAAATCACATTTCCCTGAGGCTCTCTGGAAACTGGATGTTTAGTACATAGAGGCTCCAGCTCCTGGTCTAAAAACTCAGGGCTCCTAAGGCAAAGCCATTTTAACATAATCTGAATAAAAAGGAAGGAGGCTAAGGTGGAGGACGCATGTCAGCAGCTCTCTAGATGAATGAATAGGTTTCCTGCCGTCCACTCTGCAGCTGAAACAGCACCCCACAGGCCTCCCAGGGTTGCTTTCCTGGGTGCGCTCCAGAGAACACCTAGGAATTACCCTCTTTCAAGAGAGGTTTTTCCGGTCCAGTCCTGTATTGCTTCCTGACTGTGCAAGCAGCACACCCAGGAGTGTTCCAGCTACAGAGCACATGTACAGCTACACTCACCACAAGTCAGAGACCCTGGTGCATATAAGGATGTGTGCAGGAAACACAAGTGACACACCATGAAGAGCAGGAAGGGAAACCAAAACCGTAATTACTGCCAGTAGGACAGCTAGAAGTCAATCATTTAATTCTTCATAAAATCTGTAAAGCATGGCACTTGGGAGATAGGAACACGTTCCAAATCCTCGGAAGTACAGGCTGCTGCTAATACTACTATGAACCGCGGCGGCAGCTCCCGCATGGTGCACATGCTGAATGGGCCAGCACTGTGCTACATACTTCCCACGGGTTTTCCGTTTAAAGACAGAAGGCTGTGGATGGTCAGTGGACAGTTCTCAGCTCACCGATGTGCAGCCTGAAGGCGTATTTCCTCTTCAAGTCGGTGACTGCAGCTTTCTCCTCTGGGTACCTGTCCGTGTGCAGAAGCTTGTCGGCATTCTCAATTCCTGTCAGGGACAGAAACTCCTGCACGTTGCTCTCTAACTGCTTATTTTCTTTGGCAGAAAACTTGCCAAATTTAATGGCGACACCTAGGATTTGGGGTGGGAGAAAATGGATTGTCAGTAACACAGGAAAGCAAACCTAGCACTTGCCCTTCAGCAGTGACAACACAGGGCCGCCAGCCCCACCTCCCCACCCATGTGATACCCCTGCAGCAATAAGCTTAAGCCACACCCTTCTCCCAAGGTCTTCCCTGGGCCAACAATTCCAAAGAACAGCATTTCTATATTAAATAGTATGTTTTCATTAAAAATTCAAACGGTATTAAAATTAGGCTTAAAAGAAGCCCCCTTACTCTTCTGGGCCATGCCCCTCCGAGGTGGCCCTGCCAGCCGGTGGGCATGAGCCTGAATGCTTCCATCCACTCTCTATGCACAGGCACTAGGGTAAGGGGGACCCATCATCGCACTGGACATGGTACTTCTCTTCGTAACTCAAAGCAGTCACGTTTGATTACATGTTTACTGTGTTACACAGCATACATTTTTATTCTTACTCATTTTTAAAGTTTCTTATAAAATACACACACACACAAATTTCAACACAATGTATAAATAAAATGGGATCGTTTAATAAACGCTGCTCTACAAATTGTTTATCTCACTTAATTTGTCTATTTTTTAAAGCTCATCTCTACAACACGATTGATTCTGTAAGGCTATGGGCCCCTCTTTTTACGTTTTCAATGACCAGGCGCTGGGTCAATGCCGCTTATTTGTGGCAGTTTATTCTTAAGTCCAGTGAGCTTTCTGGGAAGCTCTTGCAAGACAGTGAACTCAAGGAGAAGAACAAGTTGGGTCTGGCTTGAAGCCAGTTCACCCTCAAATTAGTACATTGAGGAAAGAAAGGACGCCGCACTGCACTAGATGATATCCACGTGTTCTAACGATTACACTTCCGTATCCTTCCCAGTGCCACGGCCAATCACCTCCTCCTGCCCTTCCTTCTTCCGGGACTGATTTTATCGTGGCCGGTTATCTGCTTTCTTCAGCCCCAGGCCTCCCGGCCTCCTCTACCACCAACCGGGCAAACAAAGGAAAACCCGCACACTTCCCTTGGCCACTTTACAGCTCGGACAATTCTGGAAGGAGGCAAAGCTGAAAGTAGCTGAAGGATGCTGCTGTGAGTGTACAAATCAGGATCATTCATACAAGAAAGCCAGGGCTCGTTAGGCACACAAGAACACTCAACAGCATCCAAGTCCCCCAGCTCACCCTGCGCTTTAAATTCTTTGAACCGCCCCAAGTCATCCCGGTACATCCGCCTGATGGTGGTGGCGGCTCGGTCCTTGATGCCGGGAATGAACTCTTGCAGCTGCCTCACGGCGGAATCCAAATCCACGTCCCCGTCATCTGACTCTCTCGAATCTTCAGATAAATATTTTGTTTCAGAATCTCTAGCTGATTCCAAATTGCTTTCTTCTTCATTTGCAGGATCTAACCTATGGGAAAAAAACTGGATTAACATTAACATATAATTTGCTCGAATTACATTTGAATTCTTTTCTTGAAATGACTCTCACACCCAGAGTTGATTCAGTCTGGGACGTCTGAGCTCTGTAACGTAGTAACTGCCAACTGGGACATACTCTAGAGGCTGCCTTGAAGGCAGGAGCCCTGAGCCCTGTTTCCTATATTACTATTTCTCAAATGTTTATTTTAGGTATTGACGACCTATTGAGTGCCTACTACCCCATGGGCACTCAAGACATCTCTCCCCTACCTTGCCAGTGAGTTCAGTTTTATAATAATGGTTACTAATTAGTTAAATAAATATTCTGGGTTTCTATGGTTACAGTTGTTTTTGCTACAGTTAATAATGGCCACACTTTCCTCTTTGCTTACTTTTCTATGTACCTGTCACCAATTCATCCACAAACTCCCTGCCAGGTGTCCAAATCTACTTAGTATGTTCAACTGTACTGGCTAAGACAGGAAACTAAAACCCAGACAAAACTGTGCATTTGTCTAAGCAGAGGGTCAACTGCCTTCAGAGGGCCCACAGGCTTGGAACATTCCTGCCCCATTATCAGTGTTCTGAAAATGTCCCAGGTCAGACAGACAGAGGATGACGTGTGTCAGGCCACAACTTGAGGTGCGTCAGGCCACAACTATTACCAATGCCACCTGAAGTGGGACCCTCTCTCATTTAACATCTATGTGAGATGATTTTAAGCCAGGACCAACCAACAAACCTAAGAAAGCCACTGAGTAAAAATGGAGGGAAAAAATCTGTTCCTAACTCCCAGGAAGTGAAATAAAGTGGTTAAAAAAAGGATTTCTGCATTTACTCATTGGGCAGTATATTTGAAAGATCATTATATAAATAATGATATCTAAATTTCTTTTCGTAGTAAGAACCCTAATTCAAGTTTTCCCCCTGCTCTGTAACATCCTCAGTTGTCTATTCCTTCCTTCCATCTATGTGCATATAGACAAAATAAGGTAATCTGGAGGTCTTAAAACGCCTTCTGAACTTATTCACAGAATTTCAGGCCTGGACTACCCTCAGTGAACATCTACACTGCCTGTTGTACATGAAGGAAGCCACCTGCCACGTCCCCTGGCCACACGCGCACCCGGTCCTGCCCATTGCACATCTGTGACGTGGGCCACTCGCTACGGACGTGCTGCACGGAGAGGTCCCCGCACCCCCGCGTTACCTCTGCGGCTCCCCGGAGCACGCCCGCCTGTCCTCCTCCCGCGGCCGGGCTTTCGCACTGTCTTCCATCAAGGTGCCACCAACTTCCCGAGAACTGAGAAGCGGGTCCCCGAAGCTCGTGCAGAGGTGACCGGCAGGCGCCAGGGGGCTTTCCACAGACGACCCTCGCCTCCTTTTCTTAGCCCTTTTCTTCCTGCCTCCCACAGCCCCTGCCTCCCCGACCACGGGTGACCCCTCCGCGTTCACGCCCTCAAGAGTCTCGGGCGCGGCCAGTGCCTCGGACGCCTGGTCATCTGAGGAGCTCCTCTTTCTCTTCTTAGACTTCTTCTTATGAGCAGGGCCTAGCGGCTGTGTGACTCCGCCGTCCAGGCCCTCGGGCAGCCAGGACTCCTGCTCGTGCGACTCCAGCAGGGACAGGCTGACGCTGGCGCCCGGGTCTCCCTGCCCCGCATCGCAGGCCGCCGCCTCCCGCCGCCGCCGCTTCCTCTCCTCCCGGCCGTTACCATGCAGTCCTGACCCGCTTCTCCGTGGCCGCCTGGCAGCCGGACGCTCCCGGTCTGCCTCGGGCTCTGGGGCCCACTCTTGTCCCTGGCTCAGGTCCACGTACACCACGTCGACATCCCTCCTGCACGTGTGCGGCCTGCTCTGGCTGTGCTCTGTATCCACCATGACGTACACCACAGCTTCATCCTCTCCCCCCAAAGCTCCGTTCCTGGCGGCAGAAGCGGCCTTTTCAGTCTCATCCTCATCACAGACCTCCGATGTTTTTGGAGAAGAAACGAGACGCTGGAAATCCTTTCTCTTTTTTTTACGCTTCCTTTTGTCAGACTGTCCACTCACCAGGGGGGAGTGGCTGAAACTCTCATGGGAATGCCTCCAACGTTTCTCCTTATATACAGAATATTTTCTCTTTTTCTTGTCGAACACTGGAGTGTGGACTTCCAATCTGCTCACGTCTCCTTCCATTGTATTCCTACAGGGAAACCTAACAAAAACAGTTTATTTTTGCAAAGCGTTTTAAACGTAAGTCTCAGGAGAAAAACAAAATCACAGAAAAATGAAACTGCCTGGCACAGGACAGCCCGGAATCGCGACTACAACTTCTGTGCTAGCCTGAGTGCACAGGGCGCGCACTGTCACTGCCACTGCCTGCTCCTGCCGCCTCCCTGATACAGACAGAAAAAGTTCACAGAGAGAGAACCCTGCGTGCCCAGCCCCTGTGCCCTCAGCCTCGCCTCTCATCTCCGCTTTCCAGCTCTGGGCTCCAGCCACACGGGCCTTTTTTGGTTCCCCAGACAAGCCACAAGCCTTTCCCTGGCCCCAGGTCTTTCTGCGCCCCATTCCCTCCCTCTGGGACACTCAGCTGCCTCCCTGCCCTCCTGCCCCCCTTCATTCTTGGTTTGAACACCCTCCTTCAAGAAGGCTTTCCCTAGTTAAAAGCACTCATACATTAGGGTGCCATGTATGTAACACAGACAACTGTATGTATCTTTTCTGAACGGATACATACACAGTATAACAAGACGATGGGTACAAGCATAGGGATTACAATGGCAACTGCAGGGATTAAGGATAAGTATAGAGCCAGCTTCTCTTACATCTGCAATTATTTTCTTTCTTAGTTTGGGTAGGTAATGAGAACAGGGGTGTTTCTTGTATTTTTATCTATACTTATTTAAATGCCCAAAATAAAAGGCAAGGGGGCAGAACAAGGGTATAGATTGTGTTATATTCATAACAACCTATATTTCTCTTTCATAGCAATTAGCCCAACTGCAGTTGGAAAAATAAAGTTATTTACTTAAAGTCATCTAATGTCTGTCTCTGTAAAAAAGGAAACTCTAAGAAGGAAGGTGGTCTGTCTGTACTCCACCATCTAGAAGCCACGCCCCTGACAGGGCCCAGAGGGTCTTAGCATGGGGACACCAAGTACCCACCAACCTCAAACAGAAGATCACCTTTTTGAGAAAGAGGCCGGCTGCGCCTTGTTAGTGTCCAACAGAATTACAGTTCTGCAATAACCTGGAGTGAAGTTTGATAAGGCCCCAGTGTCAGCACTCATGCATTGTGGAGTTGAAGTACAGTTAACAGAAATGTGCTTTACATATAAGAGGTGCTTAAAAGTATAGTTTTACAAACGTGTCTTATGATTCCCCTAGCTCTGTATTGCCTCAGGGTTCCACTTTTTAGGATTTCTCTTTGACTAAGTAATACATTTAATAAGGTTCACACACCAAAATCATCAATTCTCATTTCCCTTCTTTCTTACACAGAAGGCAGCAGCCACATATTCTGATCTGCATTTTGCTATTTTCCACTTAACGTGTCCCGGTGATGTCCCTGCATCAGCGGTAAGCACATTTCCTACAGAAAGCACCCGATTTCTCCTGGGCAGTAAAAAAGCCAACAGAATTGTGTGGCAGGAGGGAGAGGGATAAGACCACACATGTGGGCTTCTACCTATAAGCCGACCCCCAGCCTCAGGGGCTCACCTTCAACAGGGGCACCAAGACCCTTGGTTGGGGCCTGCTTCCCTCCCATCACCCAGAGATGCATGGAAACCTACCTAACATAGCGGCTGGCTCATGGGAGGAGCCCGATAACAGTTTTTTGTTTTTAAGATTTATTTTTTATTGTTTTTGACAGAGAGAGGGAGAGATACAGAGACAGGGAGAAGGGGAGGGCCCAGAATAGTCTCCATAGTTGCACATCAATGTTTTTTCCATACAGTTTTATTCCACAGGTGGGTGCGGGGCTGCACAGGGCAGGAACTGGGCCAAGGTCTCACCCTGGTGAGAACTGAAATGGGGGCACTCCCCAGTTCAGCATATGGATCCACATGGGCCTAGATCGGGATTTGATTCTCAGTCCCTGGGGCTGCAAAGTGAGCGTTTAACCCACTGAGCCATCCCGGCTTCTCCCCGAATAACTTTTTTTGGCTGCCCTCAAATCGCTAAGGACGGCTGGAGGAAAAACTCACAGTCGGGCAGCTGGGTACCACTCTGGTTGCCAACTACAACTGGGGCCTGCTCAGCAACTGAACTATGACCCCCTGGGTCTGCTGCCACCACAGCAGCCATGCGCCACACGAGGCTTCTGAGTGCTTGAGATGCGGTCAGGACTAACTGTGCTTGAAGGGTAAAAGGCACGTGAGGTTTCAAAGACTTAGAACTGAGAGTAAATCACCCATATTTTGTGTGCACTGCTTTCATATTGAAATAACAGCTTGGAGTGTGTTAAGCAAAATACATTCCTAATTCCACCTCCTTCTTTTGATGTTTCTTATGGTGGCTACTTGCAAATAAATGTTAAATGACATATGTGGCTTGCCTTCTGTTTTTTTGGACAGTATAGACAGCTCGCTCACCCAGTCTTCTTGAAATGATTTCAGATCTCCTTAGCTCTCAGCACACTCGTAATTTCATTCTTTCTCCTCTGGCAGCTGACGAGCCTGCCTGTGGCGTCACGCTCACAGCATTGGACTTGAATGCGTTACCCTCAAATGTAGCAAGTCAGTCTGTCTGCCTGCCTGCCTGCCTGCCTGCCTCTGCCCCTTTTCTTTCCCTCCTGTTGCAACAAAGTGTCCTGCCCTAGGCCCCTGGGTGCCACCTCCTCCTGCCCTCTCAGGGGTGTCCGGATCCATCAGGTAACCTCTCTCCTGTATCCTCAGCCTCTCCCGCCTGCACTCCCTCCCTTCTAGCAACATTCCAACAATCTTTAGACTCATTTAACTTAAAACCAAAACAAGGATGCAACCAGCCTCTAGCCCTGAAGTCTAATCTAGCTGTTCTCTTTCCTCCCCTCTCACAGCAAAATTCCCACACCTTCCACCCACTTCCTAACCCTCTTCTTTGTAGCTTCCACCTCCACCACCCCGGTAGCTACATTCACATGACGCTTTCCTGGCCCATCTTAATATCAAGTCCCAGCCCCGGCCCATGCGGACCCATATGAGCTGGGGTGTGTCCCCAGTTCAGTATTTGCCGGGGCCTATGCGGGGCCCCCCGGCCCAGTTCCTGCCCTGCGCAGCCCTGTGCCCACCTGTGGAGTGAAACTATATGGAAAACTAATGTCAACTATGGAGACTGCTCTGGGCCCTCCCCCTTCTCCCTATCTCTCTCTGTCAAAAAACAATAAAAATAAATCTTTAAAAAAACAGTGAACAGAGGCAACGATTCCTTGAAGTATTCCTTTACTTTCCATCAGTTGCTTTGTTTTTAGGTAAATTGCTTTTACGCTTCTCCTTGTTTCTTGCACTCAGCACAACCTTCCATATACATACAGTCACTTCCCGCGAGAAACCTTTTATTGCTTCCTGTTAAAGTCCCCAAACTCTGCAAACCTACCATGCAGTGCGCTCCATGCCTCCCTTCCCGGCTCTCCTTTCCCTCTGGGTCTCGGCCAAGGCAGCTCGTCCCGCCGGGAACGCCCTTACCCCGCGCCCCCTTTCGGCGCCTAAGTCTGAAGGTCACGCTCACCGCTTCGCGGGGTCCCCCCGCCCTGGAACGCGGGGTCCCCCACCTCCCAGCTGCCTCCCGGGGGCGCCGGCCCCGGGGGGACGCGGCCGGCCTCCCCTGCCCGGCTGCCCGGCAGCTCCCGGGGTCGGGTGGCGCGAGTGACGCGCACTCACCTCCACCCACGCGGAGCGCAGCGTCCCGCGCCCGCAGGGCCGCCTCTGCGGCCCAAAGCCCCGCGACGGGGGCCTCGCAGGGCGGGGACGGGCGCCACCTCCGTCCCCGGAGCCCTCGGGCCGAAGGCGCCCTGCCCGGGGGGACGAAGGCGACGGCGCCCGCCGCCGCGATTACAGGCGCGAGTCCAAACTAATCGGATCGGCAAGAAAGCACTTCCCACCTACCGTCCGCAAGCTTCCCCTCCTGGCTTCCAACCCGGAAGTGGCGCGGGTGTGGGAGCGGAAGTCCTCGCTCGTACTTCCGGCCCATGCTCGGCGTCCCGCTGCCATAGTGACGCGCATGCGGCTCCGGCCCCGACGCCTGCGCAGTCGCAGGCTGGAGTCACTCCTGGGGTGTTGGGAGTGGGGTGGGCTAGTGAGTGACCCCAAAACGATGCGACACAGCGTTCTTCCGCTGCCTTCTTATTCGTGCATGCATTCCACTTATTCAACGCATTTAAAAACACATACTTATTGTTTTTGAGAGATGAGAGACAGAGAAAGGGGGCGGGCCCAGAGCAGTCTCCATAGTTGTACATCATTAGCCGTGACATTGTTTCATCCCACACGCAATTCAGCATGTGGGTTTGTACGGGCCAGGGTGGGACTCGATCCCTCAACCTCTCTGTTGCAAGGCAAGCGCTCAACCTATTGCGCTGTGCCAGCATCCCTATTCAGCACGTTTGTGCCGCGCTCCAGCTACAGGAATGGAGGGAACAAAATGGTGAGGTCCCTGACCTGAGGAAAACAGATAACAAACAAATCAACCAAGATTATAAACGTTCAGATTATCCTATAAGGAAAATAAAGTGGGGCAGAATGATGGAGAGCAACTGGGAACAGGGCTACTCTAGGTGGAAGGGAAATCTCTTTGAGGAGTAACATTTAAGCTGAGTTCCTTTTTTTTTTTTTTTGAAGATTTATTTTTATTGTTTTTGACAGAGAGACAGAGAGAAGGGGGAGGGCCCAGAACAGTCTCCATAGTTGCACATCATTGGTTTTCCCACATAGTTTCATCCCACAGGTGGGTGGGGCTGCACAGGGCAGGGACTGGGCCAGGGTCTCACCCCGGTGAGAACTGAACTGGGGGCACTCCCCAGCTCAGCATATGGGTCCACACGGGCTGGGGCCGGGATTCCATCCTCGGTCCCCGGGGCTGCAAAGTGAGCGCTTAACCCACTGAGCCATCCCGGCTTCCCCTCAGCTGAGTTCTAAATGAAAAGGGCGAGCAAAAGCGGGATGGAAGCTGTTCCAGCCCGAAAGCAACTAGAACGGCCCTGCATCTGGTTGGTGAGGAGCTGAGGGCGGCCAGGGCAGCTGCAGCACCGCGGGGAGAGTGCCAGGAGGTAGTCAGGGGCAGAAGGCGTAGCTGGGGCGGAGTCTGACGCACAATAAGCTTGCACGAGGCAGGAGGTCCTTCCAATCCTCCCATTCCAACTGAGTCCTGAAGAAAATTAGCTGATGGTTGAAAGGAAAGCTTCAACCAAGCCATGGAGTCCGGGCCGGGATTGCCACCACTCAAGCTTTTAGCCTCACTGCATAGTGACCACAACCGTATCAGCAGGCTCCTCGTTTTCTCAATCCTGTGTCTTTATTAGGTTTTATCAGCCTCGCCTTGTGGGTCAGAAAACTAGGGCTGATGGTGACTTGTCCAACGGGACTCATGTGGTCCAACAGGGATTCATACCTGTATTCACGACTCCACAGCCTGCCCCTCACTCACCGCC
Organism: Craseonycteris thonglongyai; assembly: GCA_004027555.1. NCBI lineage: Eukaryota > Metazoa > Chordata > Mammalia > Chiroptera > Craseonycteridae > Craseonycteris > Craseonycteris thonglongyai. The sequence continues at coordinate 63,808 of PVKE010001185.1, read as the reverse complement.
TGATTCCCTCTGAGGGAGCTGCCAAGTGGCTTTGATTAAAACGCACACACCCTTTATTTCTGCGAAAGCCTGGAAGTGAAGCAGGCTGGAGGAACCGCCCTACGCACACATCACACACGCCCCCACGGCAGCACCAGGGCAGCTTCAGGCTTTGAAGAGCAGATGGAAGTCTGTCTGCTCTGCTCTGGAAATGACGGTGGCGTCCATGGCGGGGGTAATACGGAAGGCCCTGCAGGGCAGGTGCTCCCGGGTGCGGCTTGCTCTGTGGAGAAGCCCCTACCCTGAGCGTGTGGATATTTGCTCACTTCATGAGGATGACAATGGTGGCTGAGTGAACCCGCACAAGGTTGGAACTAGAATGCAGACTAGAGAGCATCCAGGCTGGTGGTTCCAAAAACACTGCACCAATCACCTGGGAGGCTTTTCAAAAGTGCAGATTCCCACTGTGCGTATGGACTGCGTGCCAGGTGCTATTACTATTGTATCACATTAAAATCCACGGGCATGATAATGACCTTGTAGTCCTATATGGAAATGTCCTTGTTTTGGGCAGAGACGCGTTTAAGTGTTTTGGGCCAACTGTTTGTTGCCTGCAGATATTTTCAAAATGATTCAGCAATGTGTGTGTCACACACAGTGAGAAAGGAAATGTGACAACTACTGAAGGATGGGTGAATCTAGGTGAGATCCACGTGGGCTTTCGTTGTACTTGCAAGTTTTCTGCAGCTTTGAACTTTCAAAACAAAAAAAGGAGATTTTGAAAAAGTCAGGTTCCCAGAACCCGTTTCCAGAGATTCTGACTCCGTGAGTCTGCGCTTTCCAGCGCCCCTTTATTCTGTTGCACAAAGATGGGCACCATGGATCTCTTTGAACTCTAGACTCTCTTCCTTGCTCATTTCGCAGAAACAAAAACCGAGGATCTGAGAAGGTGACTAACCCGAGACCACCCAGTGGTTTAGCAGGAACAGCAGGCCTGGAAGTGAAGGTTTCTAGATGATTGTGAAACAGTCAGCGCTCCACTGCGCGCGCGCGTGTGCGTGTGTGCGCGTGCGTGTGTGTGCATGTGTGTGTGTGTGCGCGCGCGTGTGCGCGTGTGTGTGTGCGCGTGCGTGTGCGTGCATGCGTGTGTGTGCGTGTGCGCGCGCGTGCGTGTGTGTGTGCACGTGCATGTGTGTGTGTGTGTGCGTGCACGTGCGTGTGCGTGCATGCGTGTGTGTGTGTGTGTGTGTGTGTGTGGTTCGGGGAAGAGAAGGGCCACTGGCAGTGAGTGGCGTGGGGAGGGTGGAGGACTTGGAAGTCAAGTGTAAATGGCCCTCTAGACTCCCGTCGCTTTTTAACACGACCCGTGGCGATTTGGGGGGTTTTCTCACTTTTATTTGAGAAAACTCTGAACAGGTCCACTTTGGTGGCCGCCAATAGTTTCCTGAAAGAAACACGATCTGCACGCCAGGACTGTTAGCGTCCTGTCGCCATGGAGACGGGCCGCGCCATTCTTCCCCGAGGGCTGGTCTTGCCGTTCTCTCCCCCCCAACCCGCAGCGCGGTGCCCAGAAGACGCTCTGGGGGAGCCAGGGGGGCTTACACTGACCTCGAGGGCTCCTTGTAACGAGGGAGCCGCCGAGGTTGCCGCACCCCGCTCCCGAGGGCGTCCGGGCTCCGGTGCGCCCCCCCGGGGTCCGGGTGGCGCCGTCTGGGACCCCCGTGGGCGCCTCGGAGCTCCGCGCCAGCCCCCACGCTGGGACCCAGACCTCGGGTGGACACCCCGCGACCCCTAGGATGCCAGAGGCCACGAGCCCCCGCCAGGGCCCCGTGCGATGGAAGAAGCAGCCGCCGGCGCGCCGCACCGTCAGCCAGATCTGCCCGCCCCCGCGGCGGCCGCTGACCGTGGCCGACCTCCGGCCGGGCATGGAGAACGACAGGCTGGGGGTCGTGCGCGAGTCCATGTTGCAGAACCCGCTCATCGTCAAGGTGAGCCGCGCACACGCCGCCGCCCTTCCGCGCTCGCCCCCGGCGCCGGGCACCCAGCGCGCCCGGCCCGGCCCGGCGCCCGGCTGCAAGCGCAGCGCCGGGAGCTCCCGGTCCGGCCCGCACGGCCCCGCCGTCACGGGCAGCAGGGGCATCGCCGCTCGGGGCCCGTTTCCTCCGCCTCGGCCTGGGGCGCTCACGGCACGCGCGAACGAGGGGCTCCCCGCCGGCCCCCGGGCACAGCGCCCGGCGCGCCACGAGCGCGCACGGTGGGCGGCTGCGCCGCGTGCCCGGCGGGCTGCGGGTCGGCCCGCGCGGGTGGCAGGCAGGTGCCCGCGCCCGGCGGCGTCCTCCCTCGGCCTGGGCCGCCCCCCGCCCCCCGGGCCGCGGCCGGGCCGGGGCGCACGCTCTGTCCCCGGGAGGCGCCCCCTTCGCACGTTCCCCGCAGCCGCATCGGACTCCGCGCGAGTCTCGGCCCGAGGGGCCCCCGCAGGAGGCAGGGACGCGGCCGCGACTTCTAACGAGATCGCTGCTCGTCGCGTGAGCCCCTCACTTGGGTCTGGTTCCTGGACTGGAGCAGCCAGCGCTTGTCCCGGAGCGCAGGGCGGCTGGCAGGCGGGCCTCGGGCCAAGCGCGGCTGGCGCCACTGGAGGGCAGTGCGCGTCCAGAGACCAGCGCAGCTCCCAGCTGTCGGACGGGGCGGGCGCGGGGGTCGCCCCAGACCCGCACAGCCGCGCATGTGAGCGCCAGGGGCCCATTAGAGCCCAGAGGCTCCCGGTGGTGCCGCTGGGTGCGGGGAGTCTGGGCTTCCTTCACATCGTGCTAGAAGGAGCTGGGCTGACGGGTTCCGATGGAAATCGTGGGGTCGCCCTTCCTGCCTTCCCCAGACTGTGCCCCCCGGGCCGGCCCCCGGCTCAGCTGGTCCCCTTGCATCTGACATGCCCAGTTTCCTAGGCCACCCCCAAGTAGAACAAGGCCTCTCACTTATTTCTGGGTGAGAAGAGCCCCTCTCAGTGGACAGATAGGACAGAAAGATGGGGCTCACCATTCTGGGGCTGAGGGTAGAACCGAGTCCCCCACTTCTGATCAGCTGCTGTAATGTGAGGTCATTGCTTTCACTCAGGAAGCCACTAGTGGGCCACTCCTTCCCCCCCCAAATAGGAAATGAGTGTCATCACAGAGCTATGACTCTCCATGGAGAACTAGTGCTGTGTGATGCCCTGCCCACGCAAGCTGTACACGTACATGCCTGCATACATACAGGCATATGCACACACACACATACACACGACACATACAGTTACACATGTGAGTGTATGCCTCCCTGTGTGTATGTATGTACGTAAGCTTTCCTTCCTTTCACTTCCCCCACACCACTTCAAGGACAGCATGTGGCCTCTGGATGGCACTAGTTGAGCAGCTTTCAAGTCAGACCCAACCCCTGGTCTGTGAACCCTAATTCAGGTTGGGAAAATGTGCAGATGCCTGGCTCATCACGAGGGGTTGTCTCCAGGGCATGGGGTTGCTGTGGCTGGGGGTGGTGGCGTCCCAGTGGCGGGGGCTCGGTCCATGACACCCAGCTCCTTCCCCATCGGGCCCCCGGGGGCCAGAGGCGCCTCCCACGTCCCTCCCTCAGTTCTTAATAGGCCACAGGTCCTCTCTGTAGCAGTTAAGATTATGTCCTGGGTTCAACAGTCACCACAGCTCCAAGATTTCCCACCAAAACCTGACCTAAATAAGAGTTGCAGAGACATCGAGAGGGACGGGGAACCTCGACTGTTACCTTTTCCAGACCCCTCGTTACAGGCGGGCACCGGGAGGCCATCTGCAGTGGGCTCTTTGCTCTGGGTTCTGGCAGGGGAGCCTGGGTTAGAAGTTAGGATCACTGTTTCCTGGCCCTGGATTATCTTTTACCACTCCAAACAGCTTCCAATATTTAAAAAAATTGTTTTCATTATTAAAAAAAAAAAAAAAAAGATGCTTTGGGGTTTTCTGCTTTCAAGAAAAGGAGGAAGATTGAAAGTATTCAAGTTTTTGGAAGCTGCATCAAAATCTTTTCTAAGTACGAGGTGGCTGGAATTTGTGCTGAGGCTCGGCTTGTGGATTTCTTCACGGTGGCATGTCAGTCTCCCAAGCCCCGGTTTTCAGACCCCCGTGCAGTATGCACCTCCTCGCTGTGTATTCGGGAGCTGGGAGAGCCCTCTGCCTTGGGTGTCGAAGTATGATGGGAACTGCAGCGTATTTTAGTTTTGGCTAAGTCTGAACCTGAAGGTTGTTTCTATATCAGAAGGCTACAGCACCTTAGAAATAGTCATTTATTCCACCATATTGGGGGGTGTTGCTCCAGTGAACAGGATTTTTTTCATCTAAAATGCAGACACACCACCTGAACAAACCCAACACCTGCTATTTCACAGCCATGGAATTTACCAGGACCAATACACATCAGTTACTTAAGAACAAGATGCCACAGTAACCGAGTGAAAAGTGGGAAGCTCAGACACCCAAGCCGGTGTTTTATCTACAAACACTCTGCAACACTTTGCCTCATTTAAAACCAAGCCAACTGGTTATTGGCGGAACTGATTGAATCAACCCCGTGTTTTATGTGGGCACAAAAAGATGTAAATATTTTCCATTAGAAAGAGCCTCCCCTCTATTGTATAACATGATGTGCTGTTAGCCAGTTTTTCTTCACATGTGACTCTCTGGGAAGAATAAAATTAAATTGAGAAAGAACCAAGCTTCTCCCTCCTCGGGTCTCATTTCCCCAGAATTCTGTGACTCAACATAGAATCCTGTTACAATAGCCTTCAAGGCGCCTTCACAGAACCTGTCAGGGTGCACCCTTCCTGCCATCGGAACTCAGCTGGTAGCCTGTCAATACAATTATAGGGAGACTGTTTGGTTTGCTACCCTGACAGCCTGAATCTGCCGTCGCCCTGAGAAGCAGGCTATGTGCAGAGGTGGAATTTACGGAATCGAGCACCTTGAGAAAGTGCAAATGATCCTGGCACCCGATGTTTCCATAATTTATTACTGATTTTGTTTTTTCTGTGGGGGTTTATGTCACAAATAAGCATTTGTACAATAGAGTCGTCTAATCGCATTCGGGGCTGAGAGGAGGCGTATAGACATCTAGTCCAATTCCTTTTTCGAGGATATTAATGCCCTGAGAGGGGCAGAGACACACCCAAGGTGCCACCCTGATCGGGTCGCAGGAGTGGGATGAGATTCCTGTCCCCTGACTTCCAGCCCCAGGCCTTTTCGGCCACAATAGACTCATTAATTAACAACACCCAGCTTGATGACGTCTGTACGGTGGGCAGTCACATGTTCACCGATGCACCTGATTCCCAGGTCATGTCACTCAACATTCCTTGTAGCGTGAGCTCTACTTGTTTCTCGGGACTGTCTGAAAGCCAAGGAACATTTACTGAGTGTTTACTAAGGGCCAGCACCATCCTAAGCATTCTTGGGGCATAGAAACAAGTTCAGAACTCAGCCCTTGCCCACGGCAGTTTACTGTTTAGCTGGGGGGATGGAGTATATACTATATGCCATAGGCGAGGGCCGTCCGGAAAAATAATCCGGCCATAGATGCCTCTATTTTTCGTAGCACACGGCTGGATACTTTCTGGACAGCCCTCGTGTGTATTGCATACACATACATATTGCACCTATATGTTGATTAACATAGTACCTGCCTTAAAGAAAGCACTCAGGGAATGTTAGCTCTTATTTTTGTGCATACACACATACAAATAATAAGACACACAATGTCATGCCCCCCCCCCCCTGTAACTTTCCAATGAACTGTAGCATCCAGAAGGGTTGAGACTTGCGGGGAGGACTCAGACTCTATGAAGGAGCAGACCTGGACCTGCACCCGGAAGGGTGAAGAGGAAGATTCTGATTGGGGTGGACTAGAAGAAACTCAGCCCTCTGGGGTCCAAGAACTGCACCTTCTTCAGCTCCTAAGAGCGCACGGGTTTTCACCCCAATTCTAGTTTAGTTTACGAGATTCAGCACGCTGCTGGGATCATTATCATTATCATCACGAGAGAGCATTTATTGAGAGCCAGTGTGTTCAAACTGGATGCTCTACCAAATGAGGCAACCGTACCATGCCCACTAACAGCTCCGCGTCTCTAGTACACATTGATGCCCGTGAACACAAACACCTAGAGACAAACACAAAGAAGGCGAGCAAACACAGTGGTACAAATAGCCTGGCCTGGGTCTGTACTTTTATGAAGTTTGAGTGAAATGTGAAAATGTTACATACTGTTTTATCCGTTGAAGTTACCACTGATGGCACAAATCCTTTGACATTCAATGGTAATGAAATAGGAGGAAATAAAAGGTTAGGAGGGGGCATTAAAAGCGAGCTGTCCTGATGGCCAGTCTTGGCTGGGCCACCAGTAGTAGGTTTCATTCTTCTAGAGAACGCTGTGGGTTTATGTATCCTTGCAACTTTCTCTCTTGGTCCTTGTTGTCTTTTTAAATCAAAGCCTCCCTGTTGCTGGTGCCCAGTCTCATCCTCCGGGGAGTGGTCACGGTTTCCTTTTGCAGTGGTTTTCAACCTGCTCCATGGTCCCCAGAGGCGTCGGAGTTCTCTACCCTATTCAGACTGCTTTTTCAGACAATTCATCTCCCTAAAAAGCACTTTGGAAGGGAACTCAATGAATGTACTCTGTATGAAGCACGGGAGACCTAGTGTTGGGGTGCTGGTTCTGTGCTTGCAAGTCCATTGTGCGGGGCAGTGTGGGGCGCGCTGTCTGACATTGACAATTACACTGAAACGGACCCGAACGCGGTACGGCTGTGCCTGCCTTCGCGTGCCTGCCCCACCAGCCCGAGGCCCTGAAGCAGGAGCCACGGCCCAGCAGACGGTCTGAGGTTTAACGGAGCCTGGTTCCCGGCTCTCCTGAGGGCTCCTGGGCAAGTGGCTTCACGCCTGAGCCTCAGTTTCCTCATTTGTAAAGTACACGTGCTGATACCTACCTTGCCTGCTTCTCAAGGAGCAGAGGCCGATTTAAATGAGACACTTGCTTATGGAGGAGGTTGATATCCTAGAATTAGCCGGGGGTTCTCCACTGAGGGACAGTTTTGCTCCCCAGGGGGCATCTGGCGACGTCTGGAGATCTTTATCACAACCGGGGAGGGGCTGCTGCTGGCATCTAGTGGGCAGAAGCCAGGGATGCTGCTCAGTGTCCTACAGTGCACAGGATGCCCCCCACCCCCAACAGGGGGTCACCAGCCCCAAATGTCAACAGTGCTGAAGTGACAAACCTTGAACCCGAAAACGTAAACACATGGAGAATTCATTATTAGCTCACCCATGGTCCAGGGTCCCTTGAAAACCTAAGACAAAGATTACAGAATGAGATAGTTTAGTTTTAATTGTTCCTCCCACTCATACATTTTATAGCTATTTCAAATCCCCGCTCCCCCTTGAATCCATTTCCTTCCCCTCAGTTATGGCTTTCATAAGTCTGCTGGCTTTTGTCTGGGACTTGTCTATCTCCAGTCTCACCCACATTGTAGTTTATAAAGAAAAAAAGCATTTCCAGCCATCCATAGTGTGGCTCAATAACTCATCAGATAAACTAATTAGCAGAGGGCGAGTGCTGAGCTCGTCTGCCTGCTACACAAGCTTTGCTGCCCTGGCCCACCACCTTCCAGGGGTTGGGTTTGGTTTTCCGCAGCATGAACTCGTCTAACATTTAAAAGGGAATTGATTTGGTTGAGCCGAAATTAAGCTCTCGGTGAGCCAGAGCCCCGCCCGAGACCTGGGCCCTCATTGTGGTACTAAGTACTGCATGTCGGGGAAGCAAATCAACGCACTTTATAAAGAAAACAGCTGTATTTCCCCCCCCCCCGATAATTTAAAGGCACAATAATTCCAAGGCACTTCAGTCAAGACACTGACCGACGTGGGTCAGTAAGCAGAGAGGTCAGCACGAGGGGCACGCAGCCAGGAGAATGGCCCACCAAAAGCATTGCAGAAGACAGATAATGAGCCCCAAAGAGCGAGTTTCGATCTTTTATGGGAAGCAAACAATACATATTTGGGAGACCAATGAACCCAGAAGCGAGCAAGACAAATTTCTTTGTGTAGATCCTAATCTCTTTGTGTTTGTCCAGAAGAACGAAAGTGGAGACTCAGAAACGCTTTGATTTCTAGATGCGGCATCTGCAAAAGGCGGGGACACGGCTCTCAGCCAGGGGGCCGGCCATGTGTAACGGATAGCATAGCATCCAAGCCGCATGGACGCAGCCAAGGAAAAGCCCGCACCCCTGCCGCTCAGAGGCCGCAGCCCCCCGCAAAGACGGAGGGGCGCCCCAAAACACACCGAGGGAGGCGCTCTTGTGCCCGGGGCATTGCAGCCGAGGGACCTGGAAAATTTGCTGTTAGTCAGTTTTACTGAACGACAGTGTTTTGGGCCGTGTTGCCACATTAAAATGCCATCTGAATGTCCCCATTATGTAGAATTGCATCCGTATTTCCCCCTTCCCCCAGAAGATCACCGAGGACAGGGAAGTTGGCTCTTGATTTCGTTATTTTGGGCATGTGCTGGCGACTGGCATGTGTGGGCACATCAGTCAATGAGCAGCCATGTCTCGAACATCTACAGTGTGCAAGGGGTTTATGGTCTGGTCGAAGGACAGCCAGACTTTGCACCTGAATGTCAATGCCAAGCATGATGGAAGGTGATGGGGGCAGGAGTGTCGGATTTGGGAGTGAGCGCACAGGGCGGGGTAGAGCTTGTGCACCTGGGCGGGGCTGTAGGAGGGGCTGGCTCCAGTGGATGCACAGGAGGGGGGCGGGCACCTGGTGAGGGGCTGGCCGGGGAGAAAGCGCTGCATCTGAAACGGGCAAGGTGCTTTCAGCAACGCCTCCAGGGTTCTGTGCGGAAGGCGGTGCTCCGAGCGTGCTCACTCACTGCAGGAACTGACAGGCGCCTGGAAGTGCCCGCGATGGGCCAGGCACGAGGGCTACGGGCAAGGCCAGCTGGGTGTGAGCTTGGCCCTCAAGGAGCTTGCAGCCTGGCCGATAGAAACCAGCAAAGGACAAACAGAAAGCGGTACAGACGTGGTGACAGCTGTCTGCTGGGACCCACGCCCAGCGCCGCCGAGGGCAGGTCTCACAAACTAGATGGCTTGAGCCGACCGTGGACACAAGAGTTACTGAGTGTGTGCAGGGAGCCGGAGAGGTGGGGGCCGAGGCGGGCCCAGGTTCTGTATGGCCCGAAGCCTGTGCAATTTGGGGATCTCTCTTTAAGAAATGGAGTACGCAATTATAAACAATTTTTAAAACTAAGTCCAGGGTCTTGGAAGGGGCCACATGCAAGGAAGGACCTGCCGCTAAAGCTTCGTTAGCTTTGGTGTATATCAACTTTAGGCTGGGGGGCGGGGGAGCTTTCCAGGAAAAGGGGTAGCCTGTTCGGGGGTAGAGGAGGAAAAGATACATGGAACCCCAGACTTGATTCCTCGGTTCCTCCCAGGCTGCACGTGTCATTCACTCACTCATTTGTTCACTCACTATGCATGCATCGCCCGCTTCTCCTATACCAGGCACACCGGGGCCCGGAACCACAGCCATGACCTCGCAGTGTCCTGCACGCTCTAGTTGACCCTGAAACCTTGGGCAAGTCCCCACATGTCACTAAGCCTTGGTTCCGACACACTTGAATGGCTCCCCCCAGAGGACCACCCCCAGCTACTCTTCATCTGCTCATCCAACCGCGTGCAAGATGCTTATGGAGGGGCTGTTAGGGGCCATGCAGTATGCTGGGCCCTGCGGGGCCCCTCGCTGGACAAGAGAGTCTTAGTTCAACCTGCCGTAGGCAGTGTGCACGGACCCCGGTGAAGACAAGCGCCAAGGCTACTACTTACCGAGGGAGGGGGCTGTGCGGAGGCCAGAGGTGTCAGCCAGGAGGCTTGGGGGCCTGCCCTGAGGACACAACAGTGCGGCCTGACTGTCTGCACTGAGTGGAATTGCTCAGTTAAGAGGTGCTGGGGGTGGAGTGTGTATGTCTGCATTAGGGTGGGGGGCAGGTGTAGAAACCGTTCAAGACAAAATAAGTTTTGTGTCTCCAAGGCAAGGAGGGACGTGGGACTTTGCAGGCTGCATTGACACCCCAGGAATGGCAAAGGAGGCTGGGCAGGGAGTGAGGCCAGAACTTAGGGACCCCCCAGCCGGCCCTGAGACCTGCAGGCCCCAGAGTAAGTGGAATAAATGAGGCAGAGAACGGAGGGCTGAGCCACAGCAGCCATGAGGGACAGGTCAGCAGGGCCAGAGCCTCCCTCCCTGACAGATGGGGGCCACAGGCCTACAGAGGGGCATGCGCAACTGCAGAGGCTGTGGTTCGACAGGGGGGGGGGGGTCTGAGGCGGGGAACTCACCAAGCGCCCTCCTCTGTGGACTGTGTCCCGGGTCCCCACCAGGCCACAAGTTCACGGTGCCAATGGGCAGGATGAGGCTGCAAGTTGTTTACTTTTTTGCAACTAAATGAGCCCCCAATCTGTCGGGCTCTGAATTTCCACCGAGTCGTTTGCGGGAACCTGCTGGAGCAATTCTGGGGGGTGTCCCTTAGGGCCGCACGCGGGCTCGGCAGCTGCCTCCTAAACTTTTATAAACTGTCACGGAGGACTTCGCTCTCTCTGTCGGCACCCAGGGGGCATGGATTCAGAGGTTTGAGCGTCTTTCAAAGACTCCCCTTCTTCTAAAAGGAAGGCGCCTGGTGGTTCCGAAAGTGCCATCTTTTCTCTGGCGGCTGCTTGCTTTCTCAGGTGGATCCTCCCTGGATCTCCTCGCAGTTGCGCTCCCGGGCCAGATGCTGGGCTTCCAGAAGGTTCCTGGCTGCAGACGCATCTGGTCTGCTGACACCCTGGGCCAGTGGACAGCAGCTGCCCTTCATGGAGTCCGCTGTGAGCCAGACAGTGGGCTAGCCCTTCTTTGCAACAATCCTAGGAGCTGGGGTCACCACCATTCCCATTTTACAGACCAGGACACGGAGGCTTGTAGAAGTTACACACGTTGCCCCCGGTCATTGGCTAATGCATGGAGGAGCCAGGCATCTGGCCAGGTCGACACAGCCCGGTACATAACCACTGTGCAACCAAAAGGACTCTGTGGCATCAGTGGCCACCGTTTGTGCCACGCTTTTGCAGACATGATCTCAGCTCTGTAAGGTCATTGTGTTGAGCTCAGAAAGACTCAGTGACACGCCCCGAAGGTCACACAGAGGGTAAATGGGCGAGTAGGTGCGTGCACCCTGGCCTGTGTGCATGCACAGCGTGTCGTGGTCCTTACATGTTGTGCTGCGCTGTCCGTCACCCCAGATACCTTTGTCCTGATGGGAGAGAAGAAGCTGGGTCACCTCCCTGGGTCTCACCTCCATCTCCACCCACTGCGTCTGGGGGGCACTTGCTGGAGCTTACGTCTGGTTGGGCCCAAGCACACACACCTGGAAGCTGACCTCCCCCGGGCCGGGTGTGGGCTGGACAGAGGAGCTTTGTTAGAGGAGTTAGGGAGACAGAGGGCCCCGGGCTGAAGGGAGAGGTTCAGAAAAGCCCCAGGGGATTGCTGGGAGGCCCAACAGGACTCAATGAGGCTGAGATGAGAGGGAAGGTCCATTCAGATGTGGAAATGGGCAGACAGGGTGGGAACCTGGAGGCCATGAGCTTGGGTAGGTGTGGAGGGAGCCTGGTACGAAGGGGGCAGATCGGCAGAGATGCTGGCCTCCGGTCGGGCGACGTAAGGGGTCTGTGCTTTCTGTGCAGCCCCGTAAAGTTTTAGGAGGAGACCAGATATATAAAGGGAGAGGGTGCGTGGATACTTGGTGTCCCAGGGACACCTGGAGTTTAGGTTACTCTGCACACGCGCATCTGCTGGGTGTGCAGCCAGGCCGGCTGGGGGTGGGGGTGGGAGGAGGGCGGCCATCAAGGCTGACCAGAATGGCCTCACTCTTTCAAAGAGATGGTGTCCCCTCCCCGCAAGCCCCGCTCTAATCAGTGAGAGCAAATTGTTATCAGATTAGCGGCAGCAATGAAAAGCACAGTCCCCTAACCCTCACAGTTAGTTAGCATTTAGATAGGCTGGGAGGACCCCACAACAGGCATCAAAGCGGCCTCTGGGCGCTGGACGGATTAATTTCTTTAACCGACAGGCCTGATCTGGCCTCACTCATTACCCTGCCTCATCAGGGTGGATGTGAGATTCGATTGAAGATTACACCATTTAGGCCTTTCCCTGTTTTCTGCCGAAACCAGGCCTATTGAATTGCACATTCTCGTGTAGCCCCCGTCAATACTCAGAGGCCTGAGGTTCTAATTCTGCTTCATTTAAACTTCATCAACTTTTCCAATCAAGTGGAAGGATCCGAAATAGGCTCTGTGAGCAGAAAGGCCCGCATCCCTTTGTCAGATAATTTATTCTGTTTTCTCCGGCCCTCGCCCTTGCTCCTTCTCTCCCCAGCCTCTCTCCCCTGCCCCCCCCCCTTTATCCCAGCGCTGAAAATGAGATTACAGTATTTAAATGACTATGATAATCAATCTGGGGACTGAAGCCGAGATTGAGGTTAATTTTTCTTAGCAGAACAAAGGAGCATGATTCCTTTGGGGCTGGGAAGGTGCAGTCTGGGTTTCTTGCTTATGTTTCTTTTCCCTCTGAAACTGAAGTTTTAGGGAATCGTTTCTTGTGACTCACTAGGCTCCGAGTGTGCTTTTTAACAGCGGCAGCCCCTCAGAGAGCAGCCATGCAATTTTGAACCGATAAACAGCAAACGACCTTCCATCAACTATTTTAATAGGAAAAAAAAAAAAAGAAAATGTCACTTATGGGATATGAGGGCAGATCTAATGAAAGAGCGATCATTTACCTTATTTATTTGTAAGCACACTAAGAATTCCCCACCGTGTTAGCACTAGCCATGACAGCTGCGCCGTGTGACCGGAAACTTCTGAATGAAGAACCTGGCCACTCAGGCCATCCCCTCCCGGCAGCTCCTGCCGCTAGAAAAGTTGAGATTTTGTCATGTTCCGGCTAATTGGAAACAGGGTCATTACACCATTGAAAATCAACATGAAAGTGACGTGTTCCCCGGGTACCTGCACATGCACAGTCTGCCCAGGGCTTCCGCGAGCTCCCACCGGCCCCCGCTTCTGAAGCAGAGAATCACGTGTGCGCTTCTGTCTCCCTTTGCTATCTTGTCAGAGCTGCGTTATTAATACGTGCTGCCACCCAATGTTATCTTTTATTTGTGTCAGGAGAAAGGGTTGGACAAGTTCAGTCTACAATGTGCATTTGGCAAGGCAAATTTTTCATACCGATTTTGAGTAGGAAATGAAACCATCTTTCAACGGAATGAGCCACATCATTTGTGGACAGACTTACTATGGGAGAGAGGGTGGCAGAACTTTATTTTCTCTCACGATCCTGCAAAATCTAATACATTGCGTTTTAAAGTAGGATTTGGTTTCCACACACAACCCTAGTTGGAAGAAATCAGAAACACACATAACGTCTTCCAACAGGGGGGTCTTCCTGCAAGTTATTAATATGCTGCAATCAATCGTTCCTCCTCTCTATTATAATGACTTTGTTTCAGACCCTTTAAACTGTGGGTGAGTCTCTGACAGTTATCTGCATCTGCAAAGCAAGATATTTAATAGCCGCCATTGTCTGAAGGAGCAGCAAAAACCATAAGCAACCCGACTTGTGAAGAGTGAGACCCCCACCCCCGATCCACTTTCCATCACTGTTTACCTAACAAAAGAGGACTCTCTCACCCTCTGTGCTACCAAATTCATTTGGGGCGATGGTTTATGGTGACATTTCTCTTTCTTAAAGCTAATATTGACTCACTGCGGGGAAATTAAAACTCCATTAGGCATTGCTACATTGTACAGCAGGCTGCAATACAACAGTCAAGCTACTATTAATTGGTTTCCTCCTCAGGAATAATTCAGGGCTGGCAGAGGGAAAGGGGAAAGAGAAGATGGATTTAAACTCTAATTTCTTAAAATGACACCATCCAAATCAGCCAACGTGATCATCACGTGGTCACTCAGCTAAGTCTAAAGAAGATGCTGCCTAATGATACCATACAGAGAGCCTGCGGCCTCGTTACGTCCATGCTGGGGAGAGCACATGGTAAGGCACACACGCGCCAACTCCGGCCTGACTGCCCCAGACACGAGCAGACGTCCTTCCACAGGCGCAAGATGCTGTTCCTTCCCAAGATGAGCTAGGCGTCCCTTAGCCGCCTCCTTCCCAACTCGGACACTGCCATACCGCCCGCTCCTGCCCACCAGCTCTCCCCCGGGTGCCCAGCGGGATCCCGCCCGCTCGGCCACGGCTTCTACACCACCTCGGCTCTGGTCTAGTAAGCTTGCCCTGCACTTTTGCTGGCTAGGACGGCCGTAACAGGTGACTCTGGCCTGGCTGGCTTAGAAACCAATGGGTCACCTCATGGTTCTGAGGCCGAGATGGACGGCCGGCGGGGCTGGTTCCCTTGGAGGCCCCGAGGGAAGGCGCTCTGTCTTTGGCGTGTAGAGGGTCATCTCCGTATTCCCATGGCGTTCTCTCTGTATGTGTGTCTGTGTCCAAATTTCCCCCTTGGTATAAGGACAAGCAGGCATATTAGGTTGGAGGCCCACTCTACTCCATTATGACCTCACCTTAACAGATCACCTTTGCAATGAAATGGTGGTCACATTCTGAGGTCCTGGGATAAGGGACTTCAACATGTGACTGCTTCGGGCTTGGGTCCTGGTCCCTGGTCCCTGGTCCGTGAGTTTTGGTAGGAATAACAAAGGGATCGCTAGAGCGGTATCCTTCATGTTGAACTCTGAGGCTGCTCTCTTGAAAGGGCTGTGACTCCGGCAAGTATTTAAATCTCTGGGGGCTCCTCTTGTGTGGTGTGGACCACTCCTAGGACACAGTCACAGATGGTCTTGTGCCATATGTGGTACTTGTGCCTTGTTACTAGTATTTAACCCTTACACATAACTAACTCACATCACTAAACATCTGTAAGATATTCCTCAAAGGCAGACCTTACAACATACTTCTTTTTCTCTCCCACAGAGCTATTTATTCATCCATCCATCCACCCACCATCCATCCATTTACCATCCATCCCCCATCCATCCACCCACCCATCCATCATCCATCCATCTATCCATCCACCATCCATCCATCCATCCATCATCCATCCATTCATCCATCTACCATCCATCCATTCATCCATCCAACCATCCATCCGTCCATCCACCATCCATCCAGCCATCTATCCACCATTCATCCATCCACCATCCATCCATCCATCCATTCATTCATCCATCCAACCATCTGTTCATCCATCCACCATCCATCTATCCACCATCCATCCATCCACCATCCATCCATCCATCCACCCATCCATCATCCATCCATTCATCCATCTACCATCCATCCATCCATCCATCCAACCATCCATCTGTCCATCCACCATCCATCCAGCCATCTATCCACCATCCATCCATCCACCATCCATCCATCCACCA
>PVKE010001185.1:30817-48187 GCA_004027555.1 Craseonycteris thonglongyai | reverse complement strand
ATCCAACCATCCATCCGTCCATCCACCATCCATCCAGCCATCTATCCACCATTCATCCATCCACCATCCACCTATCCATTTATCATCCATCCATCCATCCACCATCTGTTGTTTTAGTTCACAGATCCTTTAGTACTTACTGAATTTCCTTTGGATGTGCAGGCACTGGACTGAGGCATTAGAGAGACATTGGTGAGCACATGTGACATGATCCTCATCTTTGTGAAACCGTACAGTCTCATCGGCCAGATGGACATTAATCAAAGACTCACAATGAACGTAGGATTACATATGTAATGAGTGAAGAAGGAGCTCACAGTGCACATAACTGGGAGACTTCACATGGCCGGGGCCAGGAGACTTCTTAGAGGAGATAAAAATGGAGATGAGATTTGAATTAACTGGGAGAGAATGTGGGGGTGGGGTGGGGGAGGAAGGAAAGGGTGAAGGTGGTCTGGGTGCTTCAGAGAGCATGTGCAAAGAGCCTGGGGTGGGAGAGGGTCTGGGGATCAAGGCACTGAGAGAGGCCCTGAGTGGGAGAGAATGGTGTGAGGCAGAGAACTGGCTCTCTCTGGGATCACGCAGGGCCTTGGTGGAGGCCGGTTGAGGATTTGACCTTTAGTCTGAGTCGTGGGGAGCCAGTGAAGGTCTTCAGGCAGGGGTGGGGGCTGGAGGCAGGGGAACAGCCCCTGCTGTTCAGGCTGGCATTGCAAAGGCCCTTCTGACTACAGAGTGGAGAGTGGATCGGAGAGCCCCAGGGTGGCCTTGGGGGCACCCATCAGAGGCTTATGAAGTAATGCGGGTGAGCGACAATCCTCGAATGAGAATGAAGGAGACCAGTGGGCAGGTTGGAGGGATAGTCAGCAGGTAGACTTGGCAGGACCTGGTGATGGGGGGGTGGGGTGCGTACAGGGATCGGAGAAGGAGGTGTGAGGAGTTTGGGGGGAGGCCATGGGTCTGCTTCTGGATTGTCCTTGTGGGTAAACGTCTGGCTTTTGGTAAAGTTGTCTGCAGATTCAATAAGTCTCCAGTACTGGGTGGCACTTCTCTTTGGTCACAGCCCCACCTACGGCTCCCGATGTGCCTCCCTCCCCACACACACACTCTCTCATGCCTCCATTCATGTCCACCCGCTGCCTATTCACTGGACACCTGACTGGTCCCTACACATTCCTTAAGACTAACTTCCAGAAGTCTCTCTGCCACCTCGTACTCCATTGAAATTGTCCCTGTCTAGGTTTCCACCTGCAGTGAATGGGCAGAATCTCTAGGACGAGAACCATGTTTTTTTTATGCCTTTATCTCACGTTCTCAGCTAGCGGTTGGCACGTCATGGGCATTCCATAACTTCCTGAACAAATGAATGAGTGAAGATATAAAAGAATGAATGAATGACTATAGTGGTGGTCTCTTCAGTGACAGGCTGTGGGAGGTACTGCACTGAACAAGAGTTACATGCACTGGGGGCCCCATTTTATTCTTGAGGTGCGCTGGCGTAAGCCTGGCATCTTTAATGACGCCCCGTCGCGGGTGGGACAGAATCTCGCCTGACGCACGCATTGCTCTCCACCTCCCCACTGTGATGGTCTTTTGCTCTGTGTCCTCTCCCATCCACGCACCCCCACGCCCTGGTACAGGCTCTGTCAGCAGGGACACCACGCTCGCTCTGCTATTGGGCGTCCTCACCCCCAGAGTCCCAGTGCAAATACCACCACTTAGCTGCCCCCTCGCCTGACGCCTGCTTCCTCGTGGGCACGCCTCTGTGTTCTTGACACATCTTTCATTCCATGGCGGACTCGCTTTCATGTGTTGTGATGTGGAGCCAGAGCTGTTCCTTTTTGTCCTTCCACTCCGAGATGGCAGGAACGAACCAGTGGTGTGACTGGGGACCGCCTGCAGGCAGGCTGCTCGCGGGCCCGGGCGCTGCTTTTCTGCTCACGCCCCCTGCGTCCTGTGCTGAGGCGGCCATTCCTCCCCTGTCGTGCCCATCTCAGCCGCGTGCCCTCCCGCTGGACGCCGGTCCTGACCCTACCAGGCTCTGAGCTGTTTCGTGACTTCCTGTGTGAATTGTCGTCGCTCTGGCAGACGTATTAAAATGCCTCTCCTTGTGGGTTCTGCGTGGGCAGGAGCCAGGTCTCCTCCGGCTTTTATTCCCCGTGCCTGCAGTTCTTGGCCTACAGTAGGTGCTCAATAAATGTTTGCTGAGTGAGTGAATAAATAAACGGTTTAATGAGTACCTGCGAGACTGTTTCCCACTAAATAGTACTTGGCATTTCTCTGAACACATAGATTTATTTCCAGTTCAAACTGAAGACATTTTCATCTGAAGGTTTAAAGACAGGGCATTCGTTCTCCATGAAGGAAGACGCAGCTGTGAGCACAGGTGGGTGGAAGCCACGAATCTACCGTTTAGAGAACAGACTGCCTGCGTGTAGAACTCTGTGTCATTGAGAAACGATTTCAACCAAGTGCCTAAGAGCGCCACATGGGAAGCTGATGGGGGTCAGCACTTCGATCTGAGCATCTAACAAGCACGTCCACACAGGGACTTGGGACGGGCCATCCCATTGAGCGTGGCCCTTGTGTCAGATGCTGGGACTGCCTGGGCCAAAGGGAAAAAGGGAACACATGGCTGGTTTCAAAGTAGAAAGCGCTTTTCTGTGAGAGGGTAGTGAGCTGCTTGAGAAAGCCCAATAATACGCCCGCATTATACTTGAATGCTTAGGGAGAGAGCATTGTTCAAAGACACTTAACATGGATGGGGGGGGGATCCCCTTTCTTCTGTCGCCTTCTGAGGTGGTGTTGTGGGCTGTAATGATTTGTATTGTATTTATAAGCTGACAGGGTAATCCTCGGAACAGCGGGAGGGGAGGCATCCCAAGCCGACTTCAAACCCTGCTAATTAAAACAATCCTTCCTCTCCCCACGAAGGCTAATGAGACAGAAAGAGCGCTGGCTAATGAAAATGTCACCACGAGATTGCCCACTTATTTTATTTATTTACTTCATTCTGCAACTTCCATTTTGGGGTTCTGAGAGAGAGATTTTTCAAAAATTTGCTAGAAGACCCTTCTTCAATCATAACTTGTGGCACCGCACGGCATGAGCTATCATCACGCATGTCCTTAGTGATGGGAAGTTTCCTCCAGTTGTCAATAATAACAGTATTCTAGGAAGAGGGGTTGGCTTGTGCTCACTTTAAACCAAATAAAAATGAAAGGAATCTGAATCCTTTTTCAGACTATCTTCCCCCAAATCCAAGAGGCCAGTTTGCTTATGAAAACCTTGGCCCCCCGGGGCGGGTGGCCAGTCACCCAGTGGTGTCTGATGAGGTGAGGTCACCGTGCTCAAGCAGCCTTAACGTTAATCCCATCAGCATTTGGTTCCGCCAAGATGGCAAGAATTCAATTAATATGGTATTTAATGGAGCCCAGCATGACCTGGCTCTTCAATATTGTGAGGGCACCTCAGGGCCTCCACCTTCATTTCAACCCCTTAAAAGCTTGCTGATTTCAGCTAATGACTTCATCGGCACCACTGTCCACCAGACTAGTATCGAAGGGAAGGACGGAGGAAGGAAGGGTTCAATTTGGTGTAGATCCTGCCGGGTGGGATTTTTATGCCGGTGAGCCTGAGTTTTGTCACTGAAGGGCATTTGCACAGGCTGTGGGACTGGCCTCACCACCCTCAGCAGAAGATGCTCATTCCCAGGGAGACTCCTGGCAAAAAGGAGAGGACAGTCTGCTTGTGGAGTTGGAAGGTGTGTTCGTTTCCTGTGGCTGCTATGACTGTCACACACTGGATGGCTTGGAACCACGGAAATGCATTCTCTCTGGAGACCAGAAATCTGAAATCCAGATGCTGCCTTGAGAATCCTTGGGAATTCTTTCTCGCCTCTTCCAGTTTCTGGTGGCTCCAGGTGTCCCTTGGCTTGTCACTAAATCTCTCCAATCCCTGCCTCCATGGTCACATGGCCTTCTGCTTCCTGTCTGTGCTCTCCTATTCTTTCTTATAAGGACACTGCTCATTGGATGTAAGGCCCACGTAGGTAATCCAGATGATCTCAAGATCCTTAACTTCGTTACACTTGCAAAGACCATTTCTAAATGAGGTCGCACTCATAGCTTCTGGGGACATATCTTCTGGGTGGGGGCACCATTCAACCCACGATAGTCAAGCTGGGCCACATCAAGGTGAGTGGGCCAGTTGATTCAAATAAACTAAACGAGCATTCCCCACTCTGGCTTTGAGGAAGAATTTGTACCCCTGCCTCTTTTTGCATGGCCTGGAGTTATGTGAGAGTGACCTTTATAAAGAGAACATTCAGAAGAGAATACCCCTTGCTAAAGACATTGGTCGTGACCATTCCACCATTCTACATTTAAAGTTGGAGATTTAATGCTAGAGTAATTAAAAGTGATAATTATGAAGAGTCCAAACGATGGGTAAGATGTTCATGATATAGTGGTCATTGGGGTGGGGAGAAGCAGAACACAAAATTCTAGCAGAAAACTAATTGGTTAGTTTTTTGTCTGTGAACAAGGTCTGAGAGGAAACTCTAAAAAATGGTAATAATTATATATGGGGAATTGATATTCAGTATGATTTTGCCCCACTCCTATTTTAAAATTCCTATAATGAGGATAATCACCATCATCACCATCATCATCACCATCATCACTATCTATCTATCCATCATCATTACCACACCATCAGCATCATTGTCAGCAGCAGCAGCAGCAGCAATAACAATAACAGCTGACATTTACTGACTCCTTTCTATGATGAGGCATTAGTTTAAAATGCATCCTCATATCAAATCCTCACAACAACCCCACAAGGGTTGGCACTATTGTTACTACATTTTACAGATGAGGAGACTGAGGCTTAGAGAGGTGTTTACACTTGCCTGCTAGTGGGTGACAGAGCCAAGAAATCTTAGATCCAAAGCTCAGTTAGGCTGCCGCCAAAGCCCACGCCTGGATTTCCATCGACTAGCTGCTGACAGTAATGGTGAGCATCTAGGTTATACTCGAGGGTTTACAAAGTACCTTTGCATTCATCACCTCACTTGTCATTATTGTCATTTGAGAGTCCAGGAACCTAAGGCTCGGAGAGGCCAAAGGACTCAGATCCCACAAATGGTGGCGGTGCAGTGGTTCTGAACCTAGGTCCTGAACAGTTCAGGCTGCGTGCTGCCCTGTTTCACACCAACACCTTCCAGTCTGGGCCATTCTTCTCCAGCAAATATCTTCCCCATACGGACCTTTCTGAGGCACTGTGTGTGTTCCCAGAATAGCTGCTGAGTGACAGTCCAGCCTCCTGGATTTAAAGAGCTTGCAAAGACCCCTGCTTTCCTCACCGCCGCCCTTTTCTCCTGGCCCCTGACCCTTCACGCCCCACTCCGCATCATAAATACACAACACCAAGGTTTGTGGGACCTCCCGCCTTTGTCTTCAGAATGAAGTGTTGAGAAGCTCACTGCACAAATCTTCCATTTGCATATGTTTCTTGGGGGGTAGGGGAAAGGGAGGCTGGGGCCAGATATGCTCAGGCAATTCTACTCATTATTTACGCAGACAAGGAGATATTTCAGTAAAACTGCACTCGGCTCTGAGTGACAAGGTAGCTTTCCGCAGTGCAAGGTTCAGGGGAATTGCAGTGAAGTTGACAGCTTTTTAATGTACAGTTGCGATTCCGCTGAAATGCAGCATGTTTTTATTTTGGAAGTACAAGATGACCTGTTTATTAGCTGTGATTCAAACCGAGTTTACATGCTCGGAAACACAAAGGCAGAAGAACAGCCTGTTTCTTTCGGGGGCCACAGACTCCCCCTCCCTTTCTCCCCACCACACACAAGAAAACATCGAACGCCAAGTGCTCCGAATTGAAGTGGACGGACTCGCCTTGAAATGACAGCCTCCCTTGGAATCACGGGAAGAAGTTGCCAATTGCCATAATCATCCTCCCCAGGGTAACCAGGAAGTGCTGAGGCTCCTCAAATGAGCAATGAGACCTGGGAGACAAGCATCCCGGGCACTGCACCCGGAAACCTGCTCTTTGGCTACCGTGGCCAAGCCTGGGGCCTGGCCTGCCTGGCTTCTTGCTCCGAGTGCGTGTGGCTAGTGGACAGAAGCACCTGGGTTGCTTGTCGGAAATGCAGAATCTTAGCGCCCGCCCACCAGGACCTCCTGAACCAGAATCTGCACTTTAGCAAGGTCCCAGGGATGTGTGTGAGCATTCCCGGTGGAGAAGAGATGGCCCCGAATACTTGCCCCACTTCGGCCAGGCTATGTCATGCTGGGTGGCTGGCGTCATTCACTTATTCAGTCGTTCATTTACTCAGCACACATTTATTTGGCCTTTGCTATGTGCCAGGAGCCAACTTAGGTACTAGGAACATAGGGGATAAGACAGAAATAGCCCCCGCCCGCCCCTGGAGAGCTTGCTAAGCCAGTGGGGAAGCCAGATAGGAATGGAGGAGTCACGTGAGGGATGGACAGGAAGGGCAGCTGCACCCCAAGGGGACGGGAACCAGCAGCACTTACCCAAACGAGAAAAAAAACACATCTGTGTTCTCAGCCGGCACAAGCTCAAAAGCCAACCGATTCTTTAAAGATTCATTTTTTAAATTGTTTTCGACAGAGAGAGACAGAGACAGAGAGAAGGGGGAGGGCCCAGAACAGTCTCCATAGTTGCACATCATTGGTTTTTCCACATAGTTTCATTCCACAGGTGGGTGCAGGGCTTCACAGGGCAGGAACTGGGCCGGGGTCTCTCCCCGGTGAGAACTGAACTGGGGGCCAGTTCAGTATATGGGTCTGCACGGGCCGGGGCCGGGATTCGATCCTCGGTCCCCAGGGCTGCAAAGTGAGCGCTTAACCCACTGAGCCATCCCGGCTTCCCCACTGATTCTTTTGTACTCAGATCTTTTGTATTTCACTGAGGGGAAATCCACGGAACACAATTGGCCACTTAAAGCATTCCGTTGGGTGGCAGTAAGTGTTCCCACGACTCTGCGGCCACCGCCTCTCTCTAGTTTTGAAACTGTTGTCTCCTGAGGAGAGCACCCTGTGTCCACCAAGCAGTGACTCTCCATTCCCCCTCCCCCATCTCCTGCTCCACGCACCCATTTTCTGCCTCTACGTGGTGGCCTATTCTGGGTATTTCACATAAAACGGATGACACAATGTGTCAGCTTGTGCGTCTGGTTTCTCTTGGTCAGCTTCAGGGTTTTGAAGTGCATCTGTGTTATAGCCTCTATCAGTACTTCATTCATTTTTAGGGCTGATATTATTCCATTGTATGTGTGCACCACAACCTGTTTATCCATTTATTCGTTAATGGACATTCATGCTCGTTGAAAAGAAAGCTCTTGACTTAAAACTGACCTCTTTGGGTCTCATGTGAGCCAGACCGCCCTGATAAGCGTCCCGATGCAACCGCGCTCACTTTGGACATTTACGTTATCAAAACGCCGGTCGTTTGAGGCTTATATTGGTTGGCGAGGCCCAAATCAGAGCGGTATTGCCCAGGTTCCATGCCAGGGGCTCCTGGACACACCTGAATGGTAGCGTGGCACTTGGAGATCGCCTGTTAGGGTCCACAAAGCATGAGTTTTGTGCCCGCAACACTGCATGAAACCATTGGCCGTTCTGGGCCATTTTCCCATTTGATTCAATTGGCCGTAGAGTTCAATCAGCTCTTTGCTGGGCTCTGGGTAGATGGCTGTGGCCCGCGGGTCAGATGCTCGGACACTCCCTGGGGAGCGCTGAGCAGCCACCCGGGGGGACGGCTCTGCCTGGGGCCCCACAGGCTTCTCCCCACACCCTTCCCCTGACAGAAAGGGGACCTTGCAGCTCGGAGGAAAACGGGCTTGAAAATGAAAGCCCTGGGCAGGAGCAGACGCCACGGAAGAAGGTCTTTGTGAGGCTAAGGCGCTCAGACGGAGCTTTCCGGCCAAGTAAACCTAGAGCCACCTGCAGCATTGCCAGGGCGACAAATGCCACATCTGGAACGATTGCTGCATAATCCACAGCTTGTCATTTGGGCAGGAAGTCTTCTCTCTCCTTTGAGAATCCGCCTAATTATGGGTTGGATATGTGCCAGGAAAGAGGAACGAGAGATAAATGAGGAAGCAGCATGCACGCTCAATACAGCCAGGCCACAGCGTGTCCTCCCGGACGGAGGTCCCCGTCCTGGGTGCTGCAGGTTTGGGAGGGGCCGGGGTCAGATTCCAGACACAGGAAGGCGGCCAAGCCCCGTGGCCCTGGCCGGGGTGAGTAAAATGCAGCGGCCGTTGATCTGTTGTGAGCTTAACTACCCCAGGGCGAGGGGGCTGTCACAACTCCGGTCTCCTGGGCCCCACGTCTGGAGAGTCCGACTCAGAAGGGGACCCAGGAATCTGCATTTCCGTGATTCTCATGCAGGCTGCCCCTGGGCCACACGGACAGGCACCAATGGTGCAGTTGTGCTGATGGCTGGAGCAGGCAGAACTCAATGCTGACGCCCCTTCTCCTGGTCACTGGGGCCCCATGCCAGAGATGGTGAGGCTAAGAAGATACGTCGTAGGCAGTCGCCTCCTTACCATGAGGTTTGGAAGGAGCAGGTGGTGGGGGCTTGGGGGTGACTACTCACTTTGATTTTAGAGTTCATAAACCCATCCCCCTGTTTGTTCACCCCGGAACCCTTTCCTTTCTTCGATACCCCTTGCCTTCAAGGATTGAATTCTAAGTGGAACAGCTGGCTTTGAATCCCAGTAGAGTAGGGCCTCTTACCACCCATGTTGTCACCACTGGCTCGGCCTCATGATCTTGCTTTGGAGGACCCAGGTGCGTTTGCAGTGGCGATGTGAGCATGGCTGTTGCTTCGTCACCTCCTCTAATTGGAGGTGGAATCGCACAGCGGAGCTTACGCGTCGTTCACTGAGGGCTCTGCCCTGGGTCGGAAAGTGTCCTCTTGTTCTAGGTGACCCTCCCAGCAGCCTTAGGAGACAGGGGTCTGCGTGCCCCCACTTCACAGAGGAGAAAACAGAGGCTGGGAGGGCAGACGGCTTTATCCAGAGTCGCAGAGTCAGGACAGTGGGGAGCCAGGACGCAAACCGGAGGCTGGCTCTCCGGAACCGGTCGTCTGCCACTGCTTCTGCATTTTGTGTGTTTTCCCCTGAAAATCAACTAATGAGTGGAGGAACCTGGTGCCGGATACAATGGCACACTGCCACCTGTCACTCAGTACCTGCCTCTTTCGGGGGGTGCGGAGAGCAAACTAGGTCAAATTAATTGATCATTTTCTATTTCAGGGGACCCTCTCAAGAAAAAAAAAAAAAGCCATATTATTCCAATTCCGGTTCCATTTCAAGCAAATAACTGAAAGGAGGTCCCAGAGAAGCGTAAAGCGGTGGCCCCTGCAAAGCCGCCCGGGGGCGCTGTCTCCAGTCCCCCCAGGGAGGGTCCTCACTCCTGCTCCCCGGGCTGTGGCTGTTCCCAGTGGCCCCGACAAAGCAGGGTGCAGACACTCCTCCGGCGAGGGTTCCAAACCCACCACCCGCTCAAATGTACACACAGCTGCGAACACACCCTGTGTGTGTGTGTGTTGAAAGAGTGGATTTCTAGAACGCTAAAAGGGAGAACATACCAGAAAGCTGGCCTGATTAGAGGATAGACCTGCTCCTTCCCTTCTGTACCCAGCCCTGGAACGTTTCTCAACAAAACAGCCCAATGTCCAAAGGACGCCTGCCTGCCGCAGGGGTGTGGTTTCCAGGCAAAAGACTGGGCGTTACAGCCTTCGGGGGCTGCTAGGGATGGGGTGGGGGAGCCAGGGGGTAGCCGTTGTTAATGTGCTGACTCAGTTATGTGCTTTGTTGGGAGCACAGCTTAATTAGACGGCAACTTGGAGGTGCTAGCTGTTTGCAAGGTAATACTGGTCCCCTGGGCGGAGGGCTAATTTAGCTTTTTGGTTTAATTCAGAAATGAAGAGAGGGAAAAAAGCTCAGATTTTAGTGCATCAAGAAGAATGCCAGGATAGCTCAGCGGTTGAGCATTTTCCTTGCAATCTCGAGGTCTGGGGTTCCATTCCTGGCCCCGGACTGTGCAAAACCCATACAGGGGGAAGCCGGGATGGCTCAGAGAGTTGAGCACTTGCTTAGTAGCCCTGGGGATCAAGGATCGAATCCCCGCCCCGGCCCGTGTGGACCCATGTGTTGAACTGGGGTGAGCCTCCCATGCAGGAGGACCCCAGCCCAGTTCCTGCCCTGCGTGGCCCCCACCCACCTGTGTGGAATGAAACCATGTCGAAACCTGATGACGTACAACTATGGAGACTGCTCTGGGCCCTCCCCCTTCCCTCTCTCTCTCTCATACCTTCTCTCAAACAATGAAAGAAGAATAAAGAACACACATGTACACACGGATATTATACATCACAAAACTTGGGCTGCATGACCCTGGGAAGAGCAGGGAGGCACAGAATGGCTCCCTCACTCCATTAGATTCAATAAGACGCATCGTTCCCTGGTGGCTTTCACTGTCACTCACATGTTGCGTTGGACAGTTCAACATCACGTGTAAGTCACAGCCTTGACTCAGACAGACAGACGGACCCGGCTAGAAGCCCAGCCCCATCACGTCTAGAGTCTGACAGGGGTAGGTACTTACCAACCTCTCTGAGCCTCCAGTTTTTGTGAGGCTGGGATGGTCGTGCCCCCACCTCCACCCCCTGGGCCCGTTGTGGGGCTCACGTGAGGACCTGCGAGTCAGCACCTGGCAGGGTTCTTGGAACACGGGAAGAGCCCCGTGAGCGACGTCACCTGTGCCGAGGGGCAGAGGAGCAGAGATGAACGAAGGAGCCCTGGGCCCTGACTCGGGCGGTAGACCTGGCCGACCTAATGCCAAGGTCGTGGGAAAATCCAACGGGGACAGGACCAGGACGGGGCAGCTGCAGGGGTGGTCAGAGAAGGCCTCCCCTGCAGAGACCACCGGGCTCCCTTGGCTCCCCTGGGGTACAGTGGGCGTGGAGAACATGGAGGGGCTGCTGAGCAGCCCAGAAACCATGGAGGACCCGTTGAAAGAGAAGAGACAAGACTGACTCCGATCGTGACTTTCAGGTCTTGAAAGGAGGTGCTCCATGGGCCAGAGAAGGCCTGTCTGTTTCTCTTCCAGAAGGAGGAACTATTTGACTGCCACCAACATCGGATCCCTGCCAGGCATCAGTTCCATGCCAGGCAACTAAGACCGGGGACTAGGACGCTGGGGGCAGCTCCCGGGAGGCCGACTCCGTGGGACACCAAGAAGGGACACCAAGAAGAGAGGCCCAGGACTGTGGGTGTCCCTCAGGGCGATGGGCGGCCTCATGCCGCAGCGGCGCCCCCTTGTGGGAAGGAAATGTCAGCTCAGAGAACCATCAACCTCACAAGGAACCTTGTGGGGCCAGAGTGGCAGGGTAGACCAGATGCCCTCAGGGCTCTTCCTGACTCCCAAATGTTTTCACTTACAGGGAAGTTCCATTTCTAACAAGGAAACCTCTGAAAAACACGTAGTGACACTGAGTTGGATTCACAGTGTGTGCTCAGTCAACACTTGGCTTTTCCTTTGCCAAGTACCAGGGCCGGGACTGCTGGGTGACCAGACCTGGCATGACACCTAGCTAGCTCGAACTGCCTCCTGTGTGCCCAGGAAGAGCCTCAGCTTCCTCCTCTGTAAGAGGAGGGGAGCAACTCACTGATCCCTAAAGCCCTGCCCATCCATATCAAACATTCAGCTTTTTTTTTTTTAAAGCCAACATAATCCGTATCTCCTGAAAAAGGAAATGTCTCTCAATGTTGATTGAAACTAGAGCTGAAAGATTCATTTTTAAAAATAACTGGAACATCTTCATACATAGGGCTCCCGTCTGGCGGCTGGGGCCTGGGGCACCAGGCCCTGTCCCCGGTCCCGCTTCTTGCTGACCACTTTGGTAGCCCTTCCCTGGGTCCTGGGGCAGGATTTCGGAAGCTGGGATGGCCATGCCCGCTCTGACCACCCACGTCTGAGTGCACACATCTGCTTTTCTCATGTACAATACTTGCTTTCGGAATGTTGTCCCTTACTGATTCACGAGAAGGAGGACGTTTGTTTTAATAGATTTGAATTGTATCAGCCTGCATATTTGCACCAAAGCATAATAATAATAAATTACTATCCTAATAAGGACGCTGCCCAGAAGGATGATGGTGGCACCCCTAATAATTGATATACATTCTCTGGAATTTAGGGGCATAATAATTTACCGGAGTTCTTTTTTTTTCTATCCAATTTGAGGAAAGGCCGCCGTGTTTTGTAAGCAATAAACGCTGCCATTGTATTTCTTGGCTAAGCAGAGAAAAGCATTCTTCTCGGGTTTTTTTTTTTGCCGAGTTCCTACTTATTACTGCAGTCTCTGGTAGCTTCTTTATGGGGACAAGTTTCTCAATATTTCAATGATAAGCTCCACTTTCTAGGAGGTTTGTTAACTCTGTTTAAAAATCAGATCAGGTGGAAACACAGCCAGTAGGTAGCTTGTCATCCCAGGAACCCATGTGCTTTCTAAAATATTAAACAACCGGCGCCAGTCAGTATGGTTCTTTCAACTTTTAGGGTGAAAGTCTGGTTTTCTTCCCCACATGAATGAAGTGGAATTAAGCTTCTTTTTTCCATCTGAAGTGTTCGGCTGTGACTGGACCTTCTGGCTGCAGGGGAAGGGATCAGGTGCTGGGACCATGTCCCCACATATGCTCAGTGGTAGGTGTGTTCTGGGAAAGCACCCCACATACCACCTTTTTATACACCCCACTGAACAGCCCTGCAGGTGAATCCTTTTTAGGGGGGCATACTCCTTCCGGAAAGCAAATTAGCGCTCGTACCTGTGCAACCAGCCTATTGGCTTACAAGGAAGTAGACATTCCCGAAGTGTATCTGAGGCCCGCACTACCTCCGCGACTGACAGGGCAAGGCCGCGGCCACTGTCTGCCCCCCACTCACCACCCCCCAAAGGGTAGACGCGCCAGGTACCAGGGGCACCTGGTGGCCCCAGTCACCCCCTGACTCGGGCCAGCTCTCTGCCCACACCACACACCAAGGCCCTTCTTTCAAAGCCCCCCTCAGTCCGAGTGCTTGAGCACTTAGAGCCCCCCAGGGCCACCCAGAGTGAGGACACAAAATGCCATGACACTGTGCACATGGCCCCCTGGTTACGGCACCACACAGAGTTTGTTGCTGTTGGAGTGGCCTTTAAAAGAGAAGCTAGCGAGTTAGCCTGCAGGACGAAGTCCAGTCTGTGATGCAGTTCAGCAACATCTCGGGTGGCGGCCGGTGGTCCCTGTATCGCACTTGCAGACTCTACCTGGAACTTTCTTAGGCCTTGCTAGGGGTGCATGGAATCTCGTTTCCAGCAATGCTGTGTGTCATGGCAGAACCCACTAGCACTGCTATACCTGGGGTGCTCATTTAAAAAACAAAACAAATCCCGCCCCCATCCCTCCCCATTCAGCTCCCAACAGGACACAGCTGTCAATGAAACACAGTGAGTCCTAGCTTTCAGCTTTGGGGATGGCCATGAAATGTGGTGGCCAGAATGTGGGCATTGGGCCCACAGATCCAAGTTCTCGTGCCGTGTAACCTTGAAAAGGTTACCTAACCGCTCTTGGTTTTCCCATCTGTAAAGTGGGGATAAACACATGGACCTGGTAGCATTGCTGTGGGGATTGAATGAGAAAGTGTGAGGGCTGTGCCTGGCATCTATCTATCCATCCATCCATCCATCCATCCATCCATCCATCCATCCATCCACCTACCCACCCACCCACCCATCCATCCATCCATCTACCCATCACCCACCCATCCATCCACCTATCCATCCATCCATCCATCCATCCATCCATCCATCCATCATCCACCATCGTCCATCTATGCATCATCCACCATCCACCCATCCACCCATCCACCCATCCATCCATCATCCATCCATCCAGCCAGTCAGTTGCTGCCTTTTTATGAAGCACCTACTAGGAGTCAGGCACCATCCTAGGCTCTGGGGAAAGAGTGGTGGATGAGTTGCCTTTCTTATGCTTACGTTCTAATGAGGGAAAGATAGACAATAAGAGAAAAATAGACAGCATTTCTTGTGGTGAACAGCTGGGCGGGGCGGGGCGGGGGGCAGGGAAGGCTGGTCTGAGCCAGTAACTGAGGAGAGAGCGGTCCAGAGTAGTTCCTTCAAGGCCCATTTCAAAGAGCAGCTCCTCCAGGCACCTGGGCCGGCCCCCATCCTGATGCGCCCTCCCTCCTCCCTGGGCCAGCTCTCTCACCCTGCCATTCACTCAGGCCGCCCCTCAGGACCATTCCCCAGCATCCAATCAGGCTCCAGAAACTTGTTCCACCAATGCTTCTAAAAAAATTTGGGGAAGCCAGTATGGCTCAGTGGGTTAAGCGTTTGCTTTGCAGCCCTGGGGACCGAGGATTGAATCCTGGCCCTGGCCCGTGCAGACCCATATGCTGAACTGGGGTGAGCTTCCCATGCGGGAGGCCCCCAGCCCGGCTCCCACCCTGCGTGGCCCCCACCCACCTGTGTGGAACGAAACCAAGTCGAAAACTGATGAAATTCAACTATGGAGACTGCTCTGGGCCCTCCCCCTTCCCTGTCTCTGTCTCTCTGTCTCTCCCTGTCTCTCTCTCTCTCTGTCTCTGTCAAAAACAATACAATAAATCTTAAAAAAAAAATTATTCCACCAGGACCACGGCCCACACCCTCTGGGTGCCCAGGGCCCTGGCCCCTGCGTGGGCTTGACATTGAAGTTGGTGGACTAGAACACAGGGGCTAAAGTCTACTGAAGGTTTCCAGGGGGCATCCTCGCGGGGACCCTGCTCAGCGCCCTGGGCCTCCAGCCTGCTTTTCCTCCCTCCTGTCTTCATAGAAGACAGCAGGTCCAAGACAGCCAACCGCCAACTGGGAGGTGATGGGATGAGGCCTGTGACCCCCCTGGGAATTTTTAAGAGGTCACGCCTTGAACACAATACACCCCTGGGCAGCCCCCAAATGTGAAGGCCACCAAGGGCAACCCGTCTTATTTACCCCACTGCCCACTGAGCCTCTGGAACGGGTCACCCCGTGAAGACGAGGAAGGTGAGGCCACGGCTGAGGTGTGAGCACCCCCATGGCAGAGCCCTGCACCCCGTGCCGTCCTCACGCATGCGCACACACGCCTCAGCCCCGGTAACTGACAGGAGGCTGCATCTTAGAAAGGAAACCAACAAAAAAAAGGATTAAAATTGAGATTTTGTGATTATTTTTCTCTGATAAAAGTGCGGCGAGGAATAGCTCACTTGTGTCACTGCCTAGTTTTTCATTTGTGTTTTTGTTGCATGCTTCAGTCTCTTCCTCCAGCTGCTGGTGTCTGCTTTTCTTTCTCCTCGCTTTGATCTATTCGTTTCCCCTAGAAATGGGGTTGATAAATCATTGTAATGCAGCCTTGGGAAAGATGGTGCTTAGTGCAGGGAGAAATCCATCGCCGCTAACAGCCCCGGCAGGGAGAAAACCTCTCGGCTGGCTGCTGGGTTCTGGCGACGGGTTACTGATGGTATTTGCGTTTTATGTCTGCTCAAGTGCCATCGGGGCAGGGCCGCAGGGAGCGTTCCACACGCCATCGCTGTAATATTTCAAGCCTCCTCGGGCAGTCGGAAGCAAACTGCTCCTGCTTGCTCTCAAGGAAGCAGAGAGACAGAGAAGCAAAACGCAAACGCAGGTGAGGAGCAGAAAGAAGTGAGCGCGTTTCTCTGTGGCTTCACCTCGTGTAACACTGACTCCTACAACACCCCTTTCCCTTAACACCGGTCTGTGCGTCCCACGGAAGGAATCCGGCATTCCCAGTCAGCTGGCCCAACTCTCTCCGGCACCCTAAGGAGTCTAAACAGCCCCAAGGCTCTGGCCTCTCTCGTCATGTTGTATGGTCCCATTTTCTCGGTAGCCGGGGCGCAGAGGAGCACGGGGGCTTGAGGTGTGTGGGCCTCCTTCTGACTCAGAGCGGCCTGCTGGGCGTGTGAGATCCAGGGCGAAGCAATGAAAAATCTCCCAGGCCTTAAATCAGGACATAAAGACAGATCCTGTTATCCTGGAACCAGGAGCCTTTGCAGCCGCCTGGGCTGGTCTGTGGGCCTGCGTCACACGGAAGCGCTGCTCACAGCTGCGGGGACATTCTCCGGGACTTTGATTTCTTTCTTAGCAACAGGCCTCTCGCCACTTCAGAGCACCTGGCAGGGGCCGTGGGAGGCTCAGCTGATCCCGCCTCACCCACCTCCTTTCCTCCACACCGAGCATCTCAGCTGAATCTTCCTGGCACTGCTTTTTCTGCCCACTTCCTCTTGCCTCTGAAGGCAAAGCATTAATTCTAACAATGGTCTTTACCCCGGGGAACTGGCACTGTGTAGAGACCAGAGCTGTCCAACAGAACTTTTCCATGGAGATGGAAGCCTTCGGTCTCTGCTCTGCCCCGTAGGATCACCACCTCCCACGTGGGGGTACTGAGCACCTGGAATCTGACTGGTGCAACCAAAGACTGAATTTTAAATTAGTTTTAATTCATTGACATCACGTAGTGCTTGTGGCTTGTGGCTGCCGTCTGAGGCAGCGCAGGGATAGCACACCCACTCAGGAAAACTCAGAGAGGAAGACCCTCTGGCTGTCTTTTGTTACACCTAGCACTAAAACAGGGAGAGGAGAGTATGGGGGGAAGATCATGAAAATGATTAAATCCTTTTAAAGTCACACTCTGTTGTCTGAGTACAACCACGAATTTTATAACCAGGCCAGATTGTGGGTTATCAGATTTTTACTTTCCTTGGGGTGAAAACGAAAAGAATATGACTTGCTTTCCCTGTAGCAGCACAATTTATAATCCTGGGATTGTCTAAGTATCTCCCTGCATCTAATCCAGCCAAAATGGGTAGATGGATGGATGGTGGATGGATGGATGGTGGATGTATGGATGGTGGATGGATGGATGGTGGATGGATGGATGGTAGGTGGTAGATGGATGGATGGATGAATGGTGGATGGATGGATGGTGGATGGATAGATGGTGGATGGATGGTGGATGGATGGATGGTGGATGGATAGATGGTGGATGGATGGTGGATGGATGGATGGTGGATGGATGGATGGTGGATGGATGGATGGTGGATGGATGGATGGTAGGTGGTAGATGGATGGATGGATGAATGGTGGATGGATGGATGGTGGATGGATGGTGGATGGATGGATGGTGGATGAATAGATGGTGGATGGATGGTGGATGTATGGATGGTGGATGGATCGATGGTAGGTGGTGGATGGATGGATGAATGGTGGATGGATGGATGGTGGATGGAT
>PVKE010001185.1:0-30717 GCA_004027555.1 Craseonycteris thonglongyai | reverse complement strand
GATCTTCAAGAAACTGCTCGTTATCCAGGTCTTAAAATTTCATTCGCTGCACTGCACCATGCACTGCACGGCTTTGTGATCAATAGGGTTTACTGACCAACCTCTTTAGAATTCATTGAAGAGTTTTTCTGGATGTGCCAGATGGATGCTACAGAAAAGTCACCATGACCCATTTCCTCCATCTCCCCCTGCTGTCGCTCTGGCCACACCCTCGCCCCTCCACTTCCTAAGTCATAGGATCATGAGTAAATGGCGTGGCCTCCCAAAGCCCAAGTTGCCTCCTCTGTAGAATAGAAATGATAACAGCAACCACCCCAAAAATGTCTGAACATCCATCAGTGGATGAATGGACACACAAAATATCGTGTAGCCAGACAATGGAATACCATACAGCCATAAAAACAGTGAGGTCTGAGACATGCTACACTGTGGGTGATGCTCAAAACCATTCTGCTCAGTGGAAGAAGCCAGACAGAAAAGGCCACATCTGCTCCAGTTATATACGAAATACCTAGAACAGGTAGATCCGCAGAGAATGGAGATAGACTGGTGGTTGCCTAGGACTGGGGAGAGGGGGTAAAGGGTGTGACTGCTTAGGGGTACAGGTTTTCCTTTGGGGTGATGGAAGGGTTTGGGCACTAGGCAGAGGTACTGGTTGTGCAGCATTGTGAATGTGCTAAGTGCCACTGAACTTTATGCTTGAAAATGGCCAGTTTCATGTAATTTTCACCTCAATAAAAAATTTAGTTTTAAACAAGTATGAGAATTCCCCAGCACAAAGCTCTCTGCCCAGTGCCTGGCCTGCAGTAAGTGCTGAATGAAAGCTGAGTCCTTCAAACCGCAGCACTGATAACGCATCACATTCTCCGGTCCCCTCAGATGGATGCTTACGGGGAGCCCGCAGGAGGGGGAGCGTGGGCAAAGGGCCAGCTGTCTCCTGGTTACACAAAACCCACACCCTGGGTGAGGTGTGAGGCCAAGGATGTGCCTGGGGTCCCCAGAGGGCAGGATGAGGTCCAGTCCCCACGGTCCATCCTGCGGCACCTGCTGCGCCTTGGCCATGTTCATTGCATTTGCGGCTCAGGGACATTTCCCTGCCTCCTTGTTCCGGGCAGTCACGAGGGGAGCAGGGCACAGGCCTCAGCAGAGGCAGTGGCTTGATTTCTCCAGCCCCAGGAAGCTATAAATCTAGACCTTTAATCACGTCCTCATGATCATTCAGCACAGAGCAGCGATTGATTCTGCCAGGACCGCAGAGGGGACGACCGCAGGGGGTTGTCATGGGGGGTTGTCATGGGGGGTATTGGTTTAGGCAAAGGTAGAACTGCTCCCCTGGGCCCTTCCCGGGACCAGCCGATGAACGATGACACCGATGGCTGTAACAGGCAATCACTGGTGTGTGCAGGCGGTGCTTTGTTAAAGGGGCTGGCTTCCTGCGTGGGGCTGGGCAGGCCTTTGTGGAGCAGCGTCCCCATGCACGGCAGAGGGTCTGCGACTACCCCCTGCCGCTCAGAGCCTGCGTCCTTGAGAAAGCAGTGAGCATTTTTTAAAAGCCCCAAGGGCCCTTTCCCGGTTTCTCTGCAAATGTTAAGGAGGCGGAATCAGAGCAAGCCAGAGAGGACTCTGGTCCCTTGCACGCACCAGGCGTATATCTATTCTCTGAACATCTCCGATCCCTCATTTTACAGCAGAGAGGAGACCCAGAGAGGGAGCGATTTGTCACCGTCACGTGGCTGGTGTCACGGTTCCCAGTGTGAGCCCACCGCTGCGGTGCGTGGCCTTGTTCACAGACCTGCGTATTGGAGCAGCAGAGAGCGACAGGGTCCCCACTCCCACCCCCAGGGATGATGGAAGAGGCCCAGCCCTGTTTCCAGGGGCAGGGGCTGGGGCACGGCCTCCGTGAGGCGTTTCTTGTGCGTTACTCTGAAAAGGAGACATTTGTAAATGCATCACCTGTTCTCTCCTTTCTGTCTGCGCTGTTCTTCCCACACACGACTTTTTTCCTCGCTGATTTACCCTGAGCTGTGTCTGGGCTGGGACATCTTTTTGAAGCAGTAGGGACCACACTTCCTCCTTCCTCGAAGGGGCATCGCAGGACCGGGCAGCCGCCCGCCATGCCCCGTGGGTTTCCTGCATCAGGACGCTGCACAGCAGGAGCGCGTCTGCACACAAACACGTGTTTCTGTAGCTTCAGCCTGCGGCAAGGCGCTGCTGGGCCACGGAGTCCTCGTGACAATTTTTAATGTCATGGGTGCTGAAAGTCGCCCTCCAAAACGCTGGCCCCCTTGCGCTCCTGCACAGAGCACCTGAAAAGTCAGCTACCTTTTTGTGCACATGTGGTTTAGACGCTTCTTTTGCGTTCTTTTACTGCACCTCCCGCCTACCACCTAGCCCTCTACTGGACGGCTAGACGCAGAAGAGGAACCCAACAGTAAGAAACACATACACTAAGGTGACCAGACGTCCCGCTTTTGGCGGGACAGTCCCGATTTTTAACGTGTCCCGCGTCCCGCGGCGTTTTAAAAAAGTCCCGATTTTTGGAAAGAATGCACAACAAGCTAGGGAACGGCAGGAGATAGACCAAATTTTTAATCAAGAACCCCCTCCCCCCCCACCCCCCGGTCAATGGTGTCCCACTTTACCAATGTTAAAATCTGGTCACCTTAACATACACGCATCCCCAGTTGCTCCCTGGGACACGGAACGCGGGGGCCCATGCCAGCCCCCACCCCTTGCCCAGATCATTCTCACTGAGCTGTCCCTCCCCACTCAGCTCTCAGTTCAAATCTCTGTCCCCCGACCACCTCAGAGCAGGCTGAGGCCCGCTCTGCAGCCCACTTGCCACAGGAAGAACCACACACGCTCCCTCCCGCACTCCCCGCCTCTCTGGATAGAGCGTAAGCATCGAGCGACCCGGCCTTTGGCGCCTCTTTAGTGCCCTGTTCCACCCCCAGTGTCTTTCACATCATCGGTGCCCAAATCTTTGGAAAGGATAAGTGAACAAACACACATGTGCGCTTGTCAACAAGTACACGCGCACACACACACAGCACCCGTGTGCTCAAGTCTAACTCTGAGCCTATGTACATAAACCCGGGCCGCCTTTGTTGAAAGGGAAGATCCAGTATAGTTAGTAAATGCAGCACCTGCTATTTTGATTGCCCCTCCCCCGAATGTCCTCTCTTTCTCCAATCAGGCGTAAATACCTAAATCAGGGGTGTCCAACCTTTCGGCTTCCTTGGGCCACATTGGAAGAATTGTGGGCCCATATAAAATACACTAAAAATAGCTGATGAGCTAAAAAAAAAGAAAAGGTCACAAAAAACATCTCATAATGTTTAAGGAAGTTTGCAAATTTGCTTTAGGCGACATTCAAAGCCACCCTGGGCGGCATGTGGCCGGTGGGATGCAGGTTGGACAGGCTTAACCTAAATAGTACCGTTGTTGCCGCCTGCATCTTTGTAATGGAGCTGAGAAGCTTTCGAAGGAAAGAAAAAAATGCTCCCTTATCAGGGAGGCGGGTCATGGGGGGTCCACAGCTTGCCTGGACAGAGGCTGGTGTCTGTAAGCAGGGCCAGCCACCAGAGGGGCTAGGGGCCTGTCCAATATGTGCAGTCACAGAGGGATCACCCCACCAAGGGCTTCCCAAGAGAAGATAAAAGCAAGATGAGAATATCTTCCATTTCCCCCCTAATTTGTAGTTTTCTGGTGTTAGCTAGGCTTATAAGACACATGCTCTCAATTAGCTGCTCCTCTTAATTTAAATGCTTCATAAATTATCTCCTGCGCGTGTGGATTATCACTTCATAACGCGAGTTAGCATTTAAATAAATAGCTGTGGTGTAGAAAATGATGGAGGTTTACTTCTGAGGCGCCGACATAATGAAGGAAGATGCCCGGCTGCTGCAGGGGTGGGGGTGGGGGGAAGCAGAGGACCTGAGGGGACACATGATCTCCTCCGAGTCTCCCAGAAAACAGGAGCTATTTGCAAAGCCCATTCACCCTTTACATTCTCTTTTATGAAGCATACTTCATCGACTCCATCTTTTTCTTTTAACTTCTAATTTTTGAAATAATTATAGACCCACAAGAAGTTGTAGAAATAGTACAGGGAGGTCCGTAGGACCCTTCACCCCACTCCACCAGTGGTGAAACCTTAAATAACCGAGGAAAGACCAAAGCCAGGAAACTGACATTGTTTCCACCTCCAGGCCTTAATTCCGGTTGCACCGCTGCTCCGTCATTGTTTCTGTTTTGTTTTTTAAAAAGATTTATTTTTATTGTTTTTGACAGAGACAGAGAGAGACAGAGAGAAGGGGGAGGGCCCAGAGCCGTCTCCATAGTTGTACGTCATCAGTTTTCAACATGGTTTCGTTCCACACAGGTGGGTGGGGGCCACGCAGGGCAGGAACTGGGCTGGGGGCCTCCCATGTGGGAGACACACCCCTCGAGCCAGGGGTTGAGCTGGGGGGCCAGAACCAAACTGGGGGCCTCCTGCTTGGGAAACACACCCCAGTTCAGCCTATGGGTCCACACAGGCCAGGGCTGGGATTCGATCCTCAGTCCCTGGGGCTGCTTAACCCGCGGAGCCATCCCGGCTTCCCCTGCCATTGTTTTTAAAGTGGGCATTTCAAATTCCGGCATCTCAGTGCACAGTCATTACAGTAATAACCGCACTCTCTGGGTGCCGAGTCTAGCGCTGAGCGCCTGCGGGCACCTCACCCGGCAGCCCTCACACAGCCGCGGGAGGAAGGGCTCTCGTTAGCCGCATTTTACAGGTGCCGGAGCTGAGGCTCAGCAAGGACGCCCCTCTCTCTCAGTCCCACAGTGAGTGAGCAGTGGAGGCGGGATTAGAACCCAGGCCAACACCGCAGCAGAGCCTGGGCGCTGAGCCTTTTGCCGCCCCTGGGTGGTGCCTGTGGGGATGGCGTCGGGGGTGGAGCTCAGCGTTCTTCCATCTCGTGTTCTTCCTGCTGCAGTGCGTGCTGCCTCCTGAAATCTGGATGTTTATTCCTTAGGAAGCTTCGTGCAGGGCTCCCAGGTGGCGTCCCGCGATGTAGCACAGTGGGAAGTGTGCTCCTGGCAGGTGTGAACTTGGCCATAGGAACAATGGCTCCCTTTTACCACGTGTTTGGAGCATGCAGGCACCGGGCTGAGCAGAACCATATGGGAGTGCAAATGTCTTCTCGGTTTAAACCCACAGAACCACCGTTTCGTAGGGTTCACTCTCACCCTGGATGGTTCTCATAACAGACTTTGGAGGCAACTACTATTTGGTATCCCCACTTTACAGCTGGGGAGACCAAGGCAACGAGGGGGGATGTCACTCACTCCCGGGCATTTGGCTGGTGAGTGACAACTTGGATTTCAGCCAGGCAGGTGGTCGTGGCTCAGTGTGCCACCTGACCTGTACTTCCTGTGCCCCTGGGGATAACTTCCTGTGTCCAGAGAGATCCAGGCCAAAGCAGATGTGTGAAAACGCGAGGACCTGTAGACGTGACCTTGGAGCCTTCCCTCGCCCTGGTGCACGCCTCCACGCTGGGACGGGAGCGGCCGCTGACCAGCTTGGGGCCTTGAACCTGGACTTCCCGTTGATCACAGTGGCTGGTCTGAGAAACCCAAGAGCACGTCACCTGACCTGAAGACATAGTCAGGGTGTTCTGGGCATATCAAAGCTTCTATGAAATTGGGATTTGTCTCTTATAAGAACTGGCATTTATGGGAATCTTGCTTGGTTAAAAATAGTTCCATGTGCATTTTCGAATCGATATCTTGTTTATTTAAGTAGGGAATACGTGGGGTCCAGCAATACCTTCCCCTGGGAGAGAGCAGTTCTCCTGGTCCCCGTTCTGTGTGGCTTTGGACAGTCATACACTTAGGAGGGCTGTGGGCATTCATTCATTCATTCATTCACCCACTCACTTATTCGCTGAAACGTGAAAATTGTTGAACTGTGACTCTAGCTCCATTCATCCCAGGGGGGATCATAACTCGTGACGTGTCCATTGGCGCATCAGGACACTGCAGGTTCAGGTCCCTCAAGGATGCCACGGATCAAGGGCCACCCTCAGAATGGCCTAAGCTCTTTGAAGCTCTTAACAACGGGGCTGCGAAGACAGTTCAGTCATCAAGACCAGAGGGAGCTGTGGGGGTGGGTGGCGGAGGAAACATGAGCTGGGTTGTGGCAGCCGACTTCTGTGCAGAGAACCTCAGGGGTCACAAGTTAGTGAGGGGTGGGCATGCATGGAGAAGGCAGGAAAACAGTGCCCCCGGCTCAGGGCAGGTTGGTGGGGGGGTATCAGAGAAGCCATGGGAAGTTTCCTCTGAAATAGTCGAAATGGGGTCTGATTCCTTATGTCTTTCCAACTGATTGACTAATCGTATTTCTTCAAATTGTATATCCCTGACCCTTGTAAAAGGATTGTATGGAAGGCGTGTTTTAAGCTGCATTTTAATAAGTCAATAAGAAAGCTCAAAATTATTTAAAGCTTCTTAAAGAGGATTATATTTGATTTCTTGGGGGAATTCTGGGGCATGGAATAGTCAAGACGCATCGCCCTTCGGAGATGGTTTTATGTGAAGGAAGCAACTTTTAACCATTTTATCATTGGCACAGGGAAGACTCGGCGCAAGAACAGCTTTGCTATCTGCAGGTGGCATTGCCAGAACCCGAGATCTCTGGGGAAGAAATTGCACTTCAGGCTTTCAATCGCGTGTTGGGACACTCCTTTGCAGTCTGTCCCCTACCCTTTAACATGCCACTCACCCCTGGGCCCCGGGCTAAGGCTGGTCTGCAGTGGGGAACATCTCAGGACCCCAGGCTGGTACAGGCTCCCTGCCCAGTGATGCGGGGGCAGGGAGGAGGCCCTCTGGGGTGACAATGGGAGAAGTAAACGCTCTCCACTGGGGACAGGACAGCTGGAAGTTCTGCATCTGGTTGCTCCTGCACCTGCCTCAGGCGCCTCTTCCTTTCCCTGACTGTAGTCTATCTCCTTTGGCCGGGAGTGCAGTGGCTCGTCAGAGCTCTGTGCTCCTTCTAGTGACTTGCTGAAGCTGAAGAGGACCTGGGGGACATCTCAAAGGGCAGAATGGCCTTGGCTTATCCCTGAAGGAGCCACACGAAGCGGAGGGGCTCATGCTGGCTTTTTGGTTCGGGGTGAGATGTGTATTGTCATTCTCCGAGGCCCAAAGGGGACCCACCTAGTCGGGTGGTGGGGCCTGTTGTCTGGCTAAGAGGTGGTACCGCAGCCCTGGGTCTTCAGTACCAACGGAAACTGGGGCGGACATCTGGTCGACCTCACAGGTCGCAGGACAGGGTTTCTTTTCCCCTCAAGGGCTCTTCAGTGCCGAGGTCACTGGGCATGCGTGCGTTCACCCTGCAGACTTCAGAAGGTGAGCCCTCAGAGAAAAGGAGCAGGTCCCTTTCAGAAGCAAAACCCCAACGGCTTTTTATGACTTTGGGCAAAATGAAATTTGCTCCTAAATAAGCAAAAGCTCCCTGACAGCTCTGTCGATACGAGGTGCCCTATTTGAAAAGATATGAGAGACGAGGGACCAAAAAAAGTGTGGGGCTCCTCCAAGGCAGGTGGGCCCGACGCGGGCCCCAGGTGACAA
Source organism: Craseonycteris thonglongyai (assembly GCA_004027555.1). NCBI lineage: Eukaryota > Metazoa > Chordata > Mammalia > Chiroptera > Craseonycteridae > Craseonycteris > Craseonycteris thonglongyai. The sequence continues at coordinate 23,103 of PVKE010001185.1, read as the reverse complement.
GGACGGCACTGATTCTCTAATGAAGGAGACCTTGAAGACGCTCCGCTCAGCCTGGCCCTTTAAAACCAAAATGACGGTGTTCATTTGCATTTAGATCTCCTTGGCTCCCTCTTTTCATCTAAAGACAAATCCGCACAAAAGGCTGCTTAATTAGACCAAATTAGATTTCCGCTCAGCAGCTTGTCACTCATTACAAAATGCTGTTCTCCTGCTAGTTTGGCAATTATGGGCTGGCCCAGACCAGTTTGTGAGCGCCCACTCCAGCCGTGGGGCTGTGACCCGCACTCCTGGTGTGCAGAGAAGAGGCGGCTGGTCCCGTTGCACAAAAAGCCATTTGAGAAGTTGGATGGAGACCATCACTGGAGTCTTTTACAAGTAATCGGTCTTCTTAATTCTTTTAATGATTAATCGCAGGGGCAGCACAGGGCTCAGTAATTTCCAAGGCTACAAGCTGAGTACAGACGCATTCTCCGTGTGGCAATCGCGCCGCGTGTGTGAGCGCGCCCGCAGCCCTGTGCCCTGGAAGGAGCCACTCATTTGAGCACCTGGTGCGGCTCATCCTCTGCTGCTGTTGCTCAGTTGTCCTTTGCACTGAACGTCTTCAGGGGACCTTCTCTTTCTTAGTCCATTCCCTCCTTCCAACCGTGGAGCCTGGGCACTTGTAGCTCCCAGTTGCAGACACGGGTGGGTGGGGTGCGTGGGGAGGGCCGACGGGGGCTGGGCTGGGTTTGGTTGCTCCCAGGTCTTCATCATCACACTCTTCAGACACTTTCTATTCGTATCCATCATACGGGGTGCGGCTCACCCTCTAGACGGCTTCTCACAAGACCAGGATAGCCCTCAAGTGGCTAGTGCTGCGCTAGAGAGTCCAGGGGTAGAGTCCCGCCTCAGGGGGGCGCCCAGGTGGCTTTGCTCTGACCCTTGTGGTTAAATGCCCATGAGGGGACAGGCAGGAACTGGTCGCAGGCACAGGTGCTGCTGCTGCTGGTGGAGGGGGACGGGTCGCATCAGCTCCCCCTGACAGTAAATGCCCCTCACCTGGCCGCAGGTACTTAGCGAGGACTACTGTGTGAAGGGTGCTGACTACCCTCTCCTCACACCAGGCCCACGAATCCGGCGGCATTGGGAGGTGAGCTGACACGTGGGAAAGTGGACCTTGGAGCCCACCCAGGTCAGGCTGGCCCTAGACCCCTCCCACTGTGCTGCTCTGCCTTCCAGAATAAAAGAATCCCATGACGTGGGTCTAGGTGACATGGATCTAAGCATGTTCCGCAAAGAGAATGTAGAGCTGTGGGATGTGGGGGTGGCTGGAGGGGTGGCCAAGGTTAACTATTAATAGCTCTGCTCCTGTATTTTACAGATGGCAACACTAAGGCCAGGTAAGGGGAGAGGGAGCTGCCTCAAGGCTGATCCCCAAAACTGGCCTCCCCTTCAGCCTCTAGGCTCCACCCCTCCTGGCTCCTGCCCACCTGTCCATAGCCTGCTTCCCCTGCAGAGTCCAGGAAGTGCAACCTTCTTCGTGGGGCCCACAGTGGGGCAGAGCTGGGCTTTCCTACTTTATGCATTCGTAGCTCAACTCCCTGGAGGATCTGGGGATAGATTCACAGGCTGTTCTGCAAGACCAGCTTCAGATGGCCCACGAGCTTTCACGAGTTTCCAGAGCATCAGCCACCCGCACCACTCACTGGCACTCAGTGGGCATTCCAGCAATGAGTATTGAAGACCTACTGTGTGCCAGGCACTGGGACTCCGCAATGAGTGGGACAGACCTGCCCCTGTGTTCACGCAACGGACATGCAGCTGAGTGAGACATGGAGGAACCAGCACTCATCTGAGCACCGTGAGATGGGTGCAGGAAGGGAAACACCAAGATCACATTGCTGCGGTTTCTCACCAGGGCTGCAGAGTCAGGGGCCTTTCCCAAGAGGTGACACTGCAGCTAGGCTGAGGGGGATGCAGGAGTGGAGAAGGTGACAAGCGCAAATTACGTGGGCAGGGGCCCACGAGTTCAAGGAATGAACTGAAAGCCTAGAAGTGGGAAGTGAGAGAGGGTACGTGAGGCGGCTGGAGCTGGGAGCGGAGGCGCCCCTCTTGCACGCTGGCTCTTACTATGTAACGGCCCCTGTGTGGGGTCCCTAGCTGTTGAGTTCCTCACAGCAAGCTGAGACCTGTTTGCGCAAAAGCCCACTCGAATCACGCAGCCCAAACTCAAACTGCTTTGAAAACAGCCCAAACAAGCAGATTTTTAGCCACTTAGGACCTGCCTACTGCACATACCCCTCAAAAAGACACCAGCATTTGGTGGCCATTGGTAAGATAGAACCTCATTGTCACAAGACCCCAAGCCACTGCTGCCCATAGGAGCTCTGAGGGGCATCACCTGGACACCGACGTCTCCCTCTGGACCTTCCTCCCCTTCCCAATGGTGGCCTGTCACCCATAAACCCCTGGACAATCTCATACTGTGAGGGGCTTCCGTCCTGTGCACCCCTGTCCAAGTGCCACCAATAAAGCTCGTGTGTGAACGTCTCTCACGGTCACGTCTCCCCCCGTGGTCAGCCAAAATCCTTGAGCTCACACCGTCCCCTCCTCCCTCCATGACAACAGTACTGTCCACCTCTTAGGCTCCAGGGTACAGTCACAGTGCCCTACGCCCGCCACCTCCACTCACACAGAGAAGCATTGCTTAGGTCCCAGCATCCCCTTCCCGATGAGACGGCAGGAAACCCAGACCAACGGGATGACAACCCGGTAGGCTGCCAAGAGGCGGGGCACAGGGGGACCCCGTCCTCCGGCCGCCCGCTGCGCCCTGAAACCAGGAGCCGTCCTTATTAACGGGCTTCCTTGCAGACCCGCTCCCTCTGCTTCCGCTATCTGCTCTGCTAACAGGTCAGCTGCCATCTTGTGTTAAACTCCTTCTCATTTATTACAATACCGGTTTTCTATTGACATGGAAATAAAACTTACAGTCAATGAGATGGCATGAAATATACATCAAAACGAAAGTCGCCGTAGCTGGTGTTTTCATCTGTTCTCAGGAAAGAACAAGGGTTTCTGGGGAGGGTGGGGGGGTGGACACGGAACACTTTTCTTCCCCATTACATGATCCGATTTTCAATGCGTCTATAAAGAAAACGAAAACATAAATAGAGTAACCAAACAGAATGATCCCCGCCGCTGTCAGAACTTAAAACAGTTCAGTTTTCCTTTGATTTCTGCTTTAAGTTTTGAAAAGTACATAGATCATCCTGCACATTTTCTTCTTCTTTCTTTCTCACCGCCCCCCCCTTTTATTGGTAGGGAGCCCCTGTCTTAGATCTAGCTCCCTCTGGGGTCCCTTGGCTTTGGCCCTCGGCAGCTGAACTGACCAAATGACCACATGAACATGTCACCTATGATGGAGGGGACCCCTTGTTCTGTTGGCCTGGAAACGTACTCCTTCCCTAGTCAGGGGCCACATCACAGCCGGCTCGCAGGTGTTCATTTCCCAAAACGGTGGCCGCTTGGAGGAGTAAGAAACAGCCCTTCCCAGCCGGTGCACACCTACTGTGTGCACCCCTACTGTGTGCACACCTACTGCATGCCAGGCACCCCTGGGCATCTCACCTCATTGTCTCATCTAAATCTTGTTATTATACCCTGAGGCCGGACAGTTACCCCCGGTTCATGAACAGTGAGGAACTGAGATTCAAAGAGGTCACCCAGGGAAGCTGGACCAGAGTCCGGAAGCTGCAGAGGGCCTCTGAGTGGCCTCACCCAGTGATTCTCATTTTTTGCTTAAAGCCATAGAACCAGCTCTTCAAATGAAGTCTGAAGTGTATCGTAGCACCTCCTGGCTAGGTCAGGATGAGGGCTTCCGCTCCCGGGATCCTCTTCTCGTTATCCCCTGAGGTTCCCTGAGCTCATGTCCCCAGTACAGATGAGGGGGACAAGCACTAGAACCCAGGTCTCTGGACTCTCCCCGTCCAGTGCTCCTCCATCCCCACGTCCCTACAGCCACCTTCCAAAAGTGAGGCCACACGAAGCCGAGGAGACGCATAACACGCAATGGAATCCCTCACGTTTCTCTGGTCCTTGGCCTCCCTTAAACCAGATATTTCACGAAGACCTAGGACGCCTCTCACAGGCCGTCACCAGCTGCCGCCGCATGGACCACCACAGCAATGAGGAGCGGATGGGATGTGGCCTAGGATTTTCTAGAGCCCCCTAACCTGCCACCTCCACTGTCACTTCCTCAAAGCTGAGCTATGCTTCCCTTCTGCAGTGTCCTACAGTGAGCCAGCCACTGGATCCACCAGGAGGCCTACATCATCTCAGCCACTGACCTAAAAAGGGGTGTTTTCTGCATTTTATCCATCAGAATTTGGGGTGCAGCTAAGTGGAGTAGCTAGGTCCAGGCCACACAGATGTAACTGGCAGAACCATACCTGTTAAGCAGGCATGGGTCCTGACCGCGCACCTGCAGTGGAGGCACCGCCCACCTGTATAGAGGCACCGCCCACCTGTATAGAGGCACCGCCCACCTGTAGTAAAGGCACCGCCCACCTGTATAGAGGCACCGCCCACCTGTATAGAGGCACCGCCCACCTGCAGTGGAGGCACCGCCTCTTAGGAGCCCCCAGTTCTGCCCAGGAGAAAAAGTTTCTGGGGGTTCGTTCCCCAGGACAATGAACTTCCTCCTCTGAGTGACTTGGGTCAGTTCATAGACGACGACTAGCCAGTTTTTATTACTTTCATTCTTTTTTTTTTTAAGTCCAAATCATGGTGTTTGTTTCTTCCCACTTCTCACGTTTGCCTTTTTCAAAACGCGGTGCGTCTCCCCCTCAGGCACCTAAACCCGCTGTTGAGTTAGCGGTCCCCGGAGGCCGTGGGCTCGGAGCCACGCATCCGTGCACTTTGCTGCTCGCCGCCTTCTCGGAGTGTAATCAAACATCAAGCTAAGTAGCAAATAAATCTCTCCATCTCATAAGCTGCACAGCGAGATCATGTAAATGCAAATGAAGGACCGGGTTTCAAGCTGTCGAGAGGGAGGGGAGGGCACACTGGGGGCCCTGTCACCGTGACCGCCTCACGCGGCAAGGGCCATACATCAGCTACAATAACCCTACCAGCAAAGCAGCAGGAAGGGAGCCCAGAAGCCCCAGGAGGGCAGAGGCACCAGGCAGGTGGCCCAGAGCCCTGGGAGCACAGGCAGGGCCGAGTGAGGTAACCCGGCAGGCGCAAGGGGGCCTGCAGACGTGTCCCCACTGCCAGGGGCTCCCCTTGGCCTGAGCTGGGGAGCTGTTCCAGAAAGACCAGCCACAAGGGCAGCAGTAACAGAAACCACTGCTCACGGAGCACGCACCCTGAGCCAGACACCACCAAATGCCCCATGTGGCCCGTGGAGGCTTTGCAGGTCAGGAAACCGGGACCAGACAGATTCAGTGACTTGCCCACGGTCACAGGGGAAGTGGCAGAGCTGGGACTCAGTTCTGCCTGATGTTGACATGCCGGGTCCTTATCCTCCAGCGTGGCCTGTGGCCTCCCCGTCCACGCTGTAGCTCTGCCTGCTGCCTTTTTAAAATTATAACAGGAGACTCTCAATCCCGCCTCCCACCCCCACCAAAGGCCCCGCTCTCTAACTAGACACCCTCGCCATCACTTCTGTGGCGTGTTTCCTTCTAGTGTCTTTTTTCAATGAATATTTTTTTTTACATGGGCATCACAATAGTCTATGTAAAGTTTTGAGTCCTGCCGTGCTGTTTTTTCTGCTTGACATGGCTTCACATGCCTTTGATCACATGAGGATGTGGTCCTCTCATGTGTGGCGTCAGTGGCATTATGAGGCGCTACACCGCCACTCATTGCACGCACATGGTTCAGAGAATCCGGCTGTAAGACGCTGCCCGAGCCCTTTGATGCATAATGCACCTTCTTTCACATGGTTGTTTATCTGAGCTTCTCATTATGGAAATAAATAAATATCCTCTATGCTAATCATGACCACAATTTGCATTTATATTGTGCTTTTCATTCGAGGATCTTAAGTTGTTTTACAATAATGAACTATCCCTCCATGAACGCCACAGTGTGTGTGTGTGTGTGTGTGTGTGTGTGTGTGTGTGCGCGCGCGCGCATGCACAGAGTAGCCATCTACAGATATTTATTTAATAACTACTGGGCCATCGCTGTGGGACGTCCCGTCACTGTGCTTTAATAGGCTGCAGGAAAGTGAACGGAGGCTTTTCAACCATCCAACAAACATTCATTTAGTTGAGATGCTGGGCTGGGGGGTTCGGAGCCGCAGGCTCTGTGGCGGCCAGGAAGTGGAAACGAGTCCTTATGGAGCCGCTCCTTCCATCCAAGGCAGGTTGAGAGCCCGGGCATCGAGTTCCCGGAGAGAAAACCCGCCATCCTGGAGCTCACCGCTGCCTGGTTGTCCGGCAGGAGATCCGGCTCACGCTGCCCAGGAAACAAAGCCGGCTGATTTCATCCATTCCTGCCTCTTCGGTGGCAAACGGGACTGGTTAAAACTTCTTATTGGTGGAACATGATTAGACTTGAGTCGCAAGGCTGGGCCACTTGCTTTGAAGTTGTCCCTGGGAAACAGGCTTTGGGGAAGCCCCGGTGCGGTGCGGGCGGTGGGGAGGGATTAGGCCTTGCTGGCCTCAGGTGACATCGGAGCAAGGCCTGCAGAAATGCCACTGGCGCTTGCCTCCCGAAAGCCCCAGTGACCGGCTGCTCCGAGGGGGCTTGCAGGCCGAGGGGCCTGGTTCCCCGCTTCCAGGGCCTGGTCCTTCACGTGGGGCAGAAGGCGCCCAGAGAATCCCAGGACCCCTGGGACAGGGAGAGAGATGGTTTTAATTAGAGCTGAGAGATGAGAAATAAGGCAGAGAGGGATGACATCTTAATGAGGTTTAATGAAGCTGTCTGCTGATGGGGACAGCTGTCACCCAGAGCTGTGTTGCAGCCAAGACACTTTGTGGCGGAGGAAGCTGGGGGGAAGGCACAGTTTGCAAGCTGCTGAGGAGGGCGGGGCTCCCCGAAGCTGGGGCTCTTCTCCACGGTCACCTCTTGATCCTAACACCTCCACATGGGAGCAGCTTCGGCATTTCGCAATTCCCGGGTGTGCAAGACTGAGGCGCGCCTCTTAAAGGACCTCGGGGATTTGTCACGAGATGTCTCAAATCTGCCCCGAGAAAGGAGAGATGCAAGGAAGGCTTGCACTGATGGCTCATCGGTCTGTTCCCTTTCTGAGCCTCGATTTCCCCATCTGCCCATTGGTGACCAGGTGACCTCCCTTAGAGAGCTGTTGTGAGGGGCCCCTGTGGGGTAAACAGAGCTACGATGTCCGAGAGAACTCAGCTTAACCCCAGCTCTTTTGTTATAGTCGCTACCTGGGTGGCTTGGAGCAAGTGTGAACTTCTCTAAGTTTCCGTTTTCCCATAAAATGGGAAACCCACCGCCCATTGGGCTTGGCAGAGTTTGCGGAAGTACTCAAAGCTCTCAGGACATAGTAAGTGCTCAAGAAAGGGGCTTGCTAAATGAGGTCCCAGGGCATGACAGGAACCTTGCCCGTAGGAGGCGCTCAATAAATGTTAACTCTCCTCCTCATTTCTTCCTTTACTTTTGCAGTAAACAGAGTGTTGTGGTTTCAACACTCCGTGGTAGAGTCTCAGCATGTGGATCCGTGTGCAGGCTGCGTGCTCCCAGCCCTCATGGGCCCCCATAGCCCATCCACACCGTTTGCCCCAGGACCTTTGCACATTCCAGCTCGAGAGCTGGCTGGGAGGCCCCATTTGCCTCTGGGCTGTCTCTTCATCCTGTTCTGGGCTGGTGGAGACAGTTGTTTGGGGACACAGATGGCCGATCAAAGCTGAGATTCGTGACCACATCTAGTCAGTTTCATAGACAACAGGGTAAGACTGCCATGGAAAAGCAGGTGACCAATACCGTCAGGCCTCAAGCTCATTGGCTTCTTTCTTTCTTTCTTTCTTTCTTTCTTTCTTTTTTAAGATTTATTTTTATTGTTTTTTGATGGAGAAAGAAACAGGCAGAGAAAGACAGAGAGAAAGGGGGAGGGCCCAGAGCAGTCTCCATAGTTGACATTAGTTTTCCATATAGTTTCACTCCACAGGCGGGCACGGGGCTGTGCAGGGCAGGAACTGGGCCAGGAGCCTCCCACATAGGCCCCGGCAAGAACTGAACTGGGGGGCACACCCCAGCTCAGCATGTGGGTCCGCCTGGGCCGGGACCAGGATTCAATCCTTGGTCTCTGGGGCTGCAGAGCGAGCACTTAACCCTCTGAGCCCTCCCAGCTACCCCTCATTGGCTTTTTCAATGTGTGGACGTAGTCACAAGTGAATGGACGAGAGGGGCCCCTGCCTCAGATCAGGGAGCAGCAGAACTGCCCCTGCAGCCTTCTTGTGCTGCCACAGCCACTGTCCTGACTCCAAGGGGACCCACGCTCCTGATTCCTAGAGCCAGACGAGTCCTGCTTGTGTGTGAACTTCAGCTGTATGCAGCAGCGCCTGCCTCGAGTGCCCGGCTTCTTTCACCCACACTTGGCGTGAGGGCCATTCGTGTGGTTGTGTATAGTGTCCTTCCGTTCTCCTTGTTGTCCAGTGGTGTCCCCTGGCCTCAGCACTGCTGGCCTGTGGGGCCAAATCCCTTGGGGGTAGGGCAGTCGTGGGGGTGGTTAGGAGCATGCTCAGCATCGACCCCCAGATGGAGGGCGTGACAACCCAACATGTCTCCAGATGTGACCAAATGTCCTCGGGGTGGGGGAGGGGAGGGCAAAAATACCCCCCAGTTGAGAACCACTGCTATGGAGTATTCTATGGAATGAACATGTCACAACTTTTCATCCACCTCTGAGGGCCTTTTGGGTTGTTTCTGGCACTCGGCCATCGCAATGGAGATGCTGTGAGCATTCTCACACAGATCTGTGGGTGGCCGTGGGCACTCATTTCTGCTGGGGGTCCAAGAGCGGGTTATTGGGTAGGCATATGTTTAGCTTTAGCAGATGCTGCTAAACCATTTTCCACAGTGGTGGGACCAGTTTAGACTCCCACCAATTGTCTGAGTGTTCCAGTTGCTCCACATTTTTACCAATCGCATTGAGTTTTCACTTTGCATTTCCCAGAGGCTGAGCACCTTCACATACAGGTCTTGGCTACTTAAACGTCCTCATATTTCATTGCCCATTCACATTTTTACTGGTTTTTCTATGGGACCATCTGCCTTTTTCTTATTGATTTGTAGCAGCTCTTTATATATGATGGCTAAGAGTCCGTTGTCAGATACATGGATTGCAACTATCTTGCCTCACTCTATGGACTCACAGATTTTTTGGAGCTAGAAATACTCTGTGCTCCCTTCGTCACTGCCTCTCCCACCCACGTGCACCTTGACTGCTGTCACTTGTCCAATTGTCCTTTCTGTACAACAATGAATTTCATAATGGCAGGGGCTATGCATCTTCTTTGTTCATCTTTGAACCCTGGGTGCAGGGCTTGGTGCAGAATAGGTAGGAGATAAATATTGCTGGAGTGAAAGAATGAGTGATCCTCCCACTGGGATGCTGTTTGCAGCCTAAGGTCTCAGTGTGTTTTGGCAGTTGGTTCCCAGGCAGCCCTCCCTAAACAGTGTGGTGAGTGAGGTGCCTGCCTGCTTCCCCGCCCCCCAAACCCACGTGGGGAGGCGGCCGGGTCCTGAGTCTGTCTGTCCTTCCTGTGCCATTCTGCCAGCTGGAAGCCTGCCCACCTGCACCTGCCCCGAGGGAGGGAGGCCGCTCCCGCAGAAGTCACATTTTAATTAACTTCCCCGACAGTCACCAGAGAGGCCAGATCATTTTCATAAACAAATGAGAAGCCAGAGCTTTGTCTGCAGCTCAGAGCTAGTCGTGTGCGAGGAATTCAAACAAACCACCCAGCAGATGCCCCGCGCACCCGCCTGGCGCGCAGAACCCCGGGCCCACGGGGACGGTTAGGGCCTCGGGTCTGAGATGGGAAAGAAGAGGGAGAAGACTGGGCAGTAAAAGAGAACTGACAGCGTCTCCAAGTGGGCATTCCATCCATCCATCCACTCACTCACTCATTCATTCAGCCCCTAGTTACTAGCATCTGTTCTGTGCTGGGCCCTGGGAAAAAGAGGGGTGAAAATAAAATAACAGGAGGCATATGGGGGCTCTCTGTACCTTCTGCTCAATTGTACTGTGAGCCTAAAACTGCTCTAAAAAATAAAGTCTATTTAAAAAAAATTTTTTTTAATTAACCTTTAAATAAATAAAGACTGAGCAAGCAGTCTACTGGGGGAGACAGACATTATGCTGATCATCACACCATTAACGACTTAATCACACTACTTTGTAATTTTTAATGGCTTTATGGAGATATAATTCATACACCATACGATTCACCCACAGAAAATGGACAACCTAATGGCATTTAGCATATTCACAGACCCGTGCAGCCGTCGCCATAATCAATGTTAGGACATTCTCGTTACCCTCAAAAGGAGCCCCGCCCCCAGCCATATGCAGTCACTGATGCACTTTCGTCTGTGGCTCTGCCTGTTGGGGACATGTCATGTCAATGACATCACACAGGATGCGGTCCTTTGTCACTGGCCTGCTTCCTCAGTGAGCATCAGATAGTCAAGGCCCAGCCAGGCTGTTGGAGGCAACACTGTGTAATTCTCAGAGTGCCCTGCAGGTGGCGTTCAGAGCCCTCTGGTGCCCCAAACCAGGAGGCTGGTCTGGACAGAGGGCAACCCGAGGGGCCTTCCCAGAGGAAGAGGTTGTCATCGCAGGCACTTAGTAGGGACGTGCTATGTACCACCAGGAAAAAGAAGGCGATAGAAGCTATGGTTCTGGCTGTGCGAGAGTATCTCATCCAGGCAGGCTGGCCTGGCGTGCAGGTCCGTGGGAATCCAGGTCCCCTAAGTCCCAAGCCCCAAATGAGCAGACAGATGCCAGAGGTACCAGAGCCAGCAGAGGGGAGGCCACTGTGAACCTGAGGGGTCGAGAGAGCTTGACAAACAAGGACAAGTAGGGGGGCAGGCCAGGAGCAAAGGGCATTCCAGGACTGGGGGGCCAGGGACCCCTCAGGGAGGGCAGTGGGCCAGTCTTTCTAAACTCCAGGGCCACGTGGGAGAGGCTGGGAGAGGAAGCTGCAGGGGGTAGCTGGGGTGGGAGGGTGCAGGGCTGGCCTGCCAGCCCCGGGGGAGGGCAATGAGCTAACCACTCCGCCACTCTAGGTCTCAGTCCTTATTTCTACACATATTTTTCAAAATTTATTTTACTGTTTTTGACAGAAACAGAGAGAAGGGGGAGGGCCCAGAGCAGACTCCATAGTTGTACGTCATCAGTTTTCAACATGGTTTCGTTCCACACAGGTGGACGGGGGCCGCACAGGGTGGGAACTGGGCTGGGGGCCTCCTGAATGGGAGGCACGCCCCCTTGAGCCCGGGGCTGAACCAGGGGGCGAGAACCAAACTGGGGGCCTCCCGCATGGGAGGCACGCCCCAGTTCAGCATATGGGTCCGCATGGGCTGGGGCTGGGATTCAATCCTCGGTCCCCAGGGCTGCAAAGCGAGCGCTCGACGCGCTGAGCCATCCAGGCTTCCCCTCCCTATTTATAAACTCGGCAGATTAACAGTTGAGAATACAGCGATTTGGTCCTACAAACCCCTTCTGGGGGGTGGTGGAGCAGGAGCTCACCAGAGACCCAGAGTGAGATAGTTGCCAGCAGGGACAGTGGGCCTTGTCAGTGGGTAGGAATGAAGAGTTAGGTACGAGCTTGCTGATGGCCTCAGGTGAGCCCCTGTGAACCAGGCCCTTCAGCACACACATCCGGGATGTTTCCAGCTCTAGCCAGGCAGCCCTTGGCTGGACCCCCAAGTACATCCGCTCAGAGCAGGGACTGCACCACCCCTCTCCCACCGGGCCATCCCCGGCCACCGCGCTGCTCTCCTCGCCGGCCCCTGGGCATGAGTACAGGGGTCAGGCCCCTCCGTGCCCACCGCACTTGCCACTCAGTGCAGAAAGGGCTCTGCTGTTCACACCCTGGTAGCCCTGAAGGTGGCCCACGGAGCCCGGGGCCAAGCAGGCATCTGGTGACTCTTCATCGCTGACTTTACTATAACTGGTTGGTCTGAGATTCCACGCCTCACCTCTGCTCTCTGCCCTTCCCCCACAGGCTGAACTCGGGAAGCCCCGGGAAAGAAGCTACAGTCTGCCTGGAATTGATTTTAATTATGGACTCTACATCCGGGGGCTGGATGGAGGGGTCCCCGAAGGTGAGCATGCTTTGCAACCCCTGGGGCTGGAGCTCTTGACCTAGGCTGGCCACTTAGCAGGTGGCCATGCCCCTGGAAAAGAGCCCAGGGGCGGCCACGCCGCACCGTCCAGGTGGAAACTGCAGCCTGGGCATGGCCGCGATGGGGAGGACCAAGCTGGGTAGAGGTCTGAGGTGTCAGGGGAATCGCAAGGCCCTCAGCCAGGGCGGAACCCTGTCCCCAGGCAAGAGACTGCAGTGCTCCGTGCCATCTAAGCTACAAGCACAGAACGGGCTCAGGACCCGCCCTCCCAGCATCCAGAGGAGGTCAAGGCCAGGCAGACCCGGCTGCACGGGGGCGAATCAGGCTCTCTCTGGAACCTCTGGGAATCCCGACCCTCCCTGGCCAGGAAGCCAAGCAGGGCTGTGCCATAGCAGACTCTAATGGGCAGGCACTGGACCCCTCGGTCCCCAGCTCTTCTTAGACCCCATGGTTGCTTTACTTCCCAGACTGACCTCTGCACCGTGGTCTGTCCCTCCCTGCCCTCAGCCATCGGGCACTGGAATGTGCTTAAGCAGCAGCCCACCTGCCCCCAGGAGCTGACCCGGGATTATGTCGCCATGAACCGTGGGGCAGTGAAAGCTGGCCTGGTCACCACCCGGGAGAACCTCCTGTACCGTCAGCTCAATGACATCCGCATCAGTGACCAGAATGACCGGCAAGTCAAGAAGGAGCCGCCCTGTCTGCCTCCCAACATGACATTTGGGATCCGGTCACGGTAAGGTGGCTGGCCCCTGAGGCCCCATTCCTCACCGTGGTGGGCAGGCTCAGCGGCCGCTAAATTAGGGAACGATATGGGAGCATGACTCTTGATTCCAAGGAGGGGTAAGTGATCCAGATCTGGCCAGTCAGTGTATTTTACAAACCTTGGTCACAGTGACTGGTTCAGAGGCCACCCGGTGACTCGTGTCCCAACCCTGGCATGCACAGCATTATATAAAAGTAAAATGTGGTGGCATGTAATCAATCTCAACTCAAATTACCTTGAATTTTTAAAGGGGAATTTACAGGCTCACATGATTGAAAAGCCCAGGGGTACAGCTTCAGGCATAGCTGGATCTAGGCAACGGAGCCACGTCATCAGCATTTGGTGTGCCTCTCCACGTCTTGGCTGGGCTTCCCAGTTCTGGCTCCATTCTCTGACAAGCTTCTTCCTCCCGTAGCAAAAACGGCCAGGAGCAGTTCCACTCCTATGTCCTATTGTCTTCGCGACTCCGGTGGGGCCCGTGCAGGAATTACAAAAGCCTTGTGATTAAGACTCTGGGGTGCCACGGCTATCCCCGAAACCTCCGCTGTGAGCAGCGTTTGGGAACGCCTGCCTCTGAACCAATTGCTGAGGCCAGGGGATTCTGATGTCCTGATTGGCCAGGTCTGATCCCTTGCCCCTCCTTGGAGAGGGTGTGGCTGGATCAGTCCCCACTATCCGCTGGGGCTGATGTAGAAATAGAGGTTCTGTTCCCCGAACAGGAAGAGCAGAACAAAACAGCAGGCAAAGTCAGCAGGTGCCCAGCGCAGCCGGGCTTCCTAACCCACATTATATCACAGCATACTTACCATCACGACAAAGTTACTGCTATTTGCACATTACACTGTACAAATAAATGACAGCAGTGTTCTCAGCAAGCAGCAAGCGGCCTGGGACCCCTAGCTGCCCCAAGCCCCGCGCAGACGCCCGTGACTGGCAAGCCAATGTTTGGCTCGTCCGTGTGGCAGTGCCCTGCTTTGCCCACATTCAAGGCCCTTGGCAGCCTATCCTTGTTCCTAACCTTCCTTTGACTATGCCATCATACTTTTTAATTGAATTTAAATTTTTTGTAGCAGTTCCTTCCTTATCTTTTTTTTTTTTTCTAATCATTCTTTATTGTGGGAAGATACACATGAGTTACCATTTTAAAGTGCACGGTTCAGCAGCATTAAAGTACATTCACATTGTTGTGCTACTATCACCACCATCCATTTCTAGAACACGTTCATCCTCCCAAACTGAAACTCTGTCCCCATTAAACAGTAACTCTATTCTTCCCTCCCCTCGGCCCCCGGTCACCATGGCTCTCCTTCCCGTCTCTGACTACTGTAGATGCTCATCTACATGGGATCATAAAGTAGTTGCCCTTTTGTGTCTGGCTTTATTTCATTTACCAGCATGTCTTCAAGGTTCACCCAGATTGTAGCAGGTGTCAGAATTTCCTCCCTTTTTAAGGCTGAATAACAGTCCATGGTGTGTATGGACCACGTGTTGTTTATCCATCATCCATCATGGACACTTGGGTTGCTTCCACCTTTTGGCTATTGTGAACAACACTGCTGTGAACATGGGTGTGCAAATACGTGTTCAAATCTCTGTTTTCAGTTCTTTTGGGTGCATACCCAGGAGAGGAACTGCAGGATTGGATGGTAATGCGTTTAAGTTGTTGAGGAGCCTCCTTGAGGGTCTCCCAGTGTATGCCACACTATTTTTGTATACTTTTCCCTCTGCTGTTTCTCACTATCCTCACTGGTAACAACTACTTGTTCCTCAAAGTTCTGCTCCGCATCATTTCTTCAGTAAACCTTGCACCTGCTGTGGCCCCACATCTCTCTCACCTGAGATGCATTTCTAGTCTCCACCCCTCAAAACCCAGCATGTGACACTAGAGACACATTGGGAAGTCACTTCTGGGTTGAATTAACTAATCATTGGTACACTGTCCTGACCCCACCTATGAAATAATGCCCCAAAGCAGTCCCTCCAACGCTGAGCCTCTCCCTGGCTACCCCGTCCCCATTCACCCCTGGCCCCTGGGCCCTCGTGTCCTCCTGGGCCTTTTTCTCACAGTCTGCCAGAACACAGAGGGACAGATACTCCCCGCTGGGCACCAGATCACTGGGCTCATCCCTGTGGGTCCCCAGTGCTTCACAGACAGTCTTCTGTTCCGGAGGAGCCCTGGCCGGGTCAGCCTGGGAGTCTAGTCCCAGCTTTCTCTTCAACTCTCATTCCTCCCAGGGTTTCTGTTTCCTCCTCCGCAAACGGGACTCTTGGGTATGGTCTGTGTCCACGTCAACTTTGTTCCATTGTCATTAAAACCCTGTGCAGGCAATAGGCAGGGCTACAGGCCGCTGAGGCAAGAAGCAATGAATGACCTGACCTCCCCAAGTTCACACTTCTCCATGGCCAGGCTTAGGCAGGCTTCTCAACTCAGAGTGCTCATATTTAAAAATATAAAATCTGGAAACAGAGTGACATTAACAGTCACCCGGTTCAGAGCCCTTATTTAAAACAGGAAAACAGAAGCTCAGAGAGGGGAAGAGATCTTCCCAAGGTCACACAGCATGTTGTGACCAGGCAAGAGCCAGGCTGGTGGACTCCCTGTCCAGTGCTCTTTCTTCCATGTCTTGACTCCTCGGGCCTGAGGCCCATCGTGAGCACCCACAGTTTCCGGTCCTGGGGCTGCATCTTTCCACATGTGGTGGGAAGCTTACGTCACCAGGGCTCAGAAAGGATATCCATTATTGTCTCGCTTTCAATATAAAACCTTAAATGGCTATAAAGCTGAGTGGCTACAATTCCAGGGAAGGGATGTGATGAAGTGCCCGCTAGATCTTCCATGATGCTAAATGGGCTTTGCATATGCAAATTGAATGGATTTTAAAATGGTATTTAATGACAATTTTCGTGGCGGACGTTAACATTAATTGCACAAAAATGAAAATGCTGCATTAGGTTGCTGTTAGCAGCAAATATTGCGGCCATAAAGCTTTATCTTTATCAACAGCAGCCCTCTCTGATATGACAGGGCAGCTCAGCAAACTGCAAGCACAAGGGCTTTTATGGAGCAAAAATATCCCCCAAAGCAGGCTCAAATCAGCATCAATTTCGCTTTATTTCTTCGTAAATGGAGGTTAAATGGCTGCTGGAAAAGCTTTTACCGACACGCTCAACCCGCCCGCCAAGCCCCTCACCCGTGCAGCATAAATGCAAGGAGCCGTTACAGAATCGCCGCCCCCTCCATACGGGGCTGTTAGAGTTATGGGGCCGAAGCCCATTGTCTAATGATCGCCTTTTACAAGCTCCATTGCATTTATGTCTTTACTTCAAAAGCATGTTTAAAACAAAATCCAATTACACCGGACTACCGAGGAGTTGTTGGGGTGATTTGGCCCAAGAAATAAATAAGTAAACAAAGAAACAAACATGTGCTGCCAACTCAAAACTGCCGTGCTGGCGAACGTCCGCATGCCCCTGGCACCTCTGGACGTCCCGAATAGGTGTGATGGTGACCATGGCACTGCTCTAACACAGGGTGGAGGTGACACTAGAGGGGAACTGACACAGTATATCTACATATTGTGTCAGGCCCTCCTGTCTGGAGTTTTTGTCTGACAGCTTTCAATCTAACCTGAATACATCAAAAGAGGCCAATGAGCTTACCTTGTGATGTGTCCCTTCCCTTTACCTTCACCTCAGCGGCTCCCTACACCCCAGTAAACAAACTCCTCCAGGGGGCACCCAGAAACCTCACTGCGCTGGGCGCTCCTGGCCTGCTTTCGTTCACCCCTGTATTGTCCGTGCTGACCAGCCTCAGTAAACTGTGGTAAACGAACGCGGGAACGTACGACGACATTGGGATCCGAATGCAAAGCCACTAGCAACGCGTGCCTTTGGTAGAAGACTTAGTTTGCCCACCAGTCCGTCTGGCCTAGACCCCTCCAGTCCTGATGCTGGACGAGTTCAGACCATGGGAAAATAAGAGACACGAGAAAGGCAGGACACGCTGCCAAGCCCACCTCCAGCTAGCGGATGCATCATCAGCCTGACGTTGACAAATGTGAAGGGTGGAGGAAACGCTACAGGCTGTTAAAAAATGTTTGCTGTCTGACAGGTGTTTGGAATCTCTCTGCCAAGCTGATTTATTTTACAAATTTACGACGGGCCCATCAATCACTCTGGGTTATTTTGTTTCTCCTGGAGCCCATGGCCAAAATCCAAGCCACCCACCCAAACTGCTATGAAATAATAATAAACCCCTTCCCAGGTGACTGTCCCAGGGACCCCCCCCCCCCCGCAACACACACACACAGTTTCTTTTTTTTCTTTCTTTCTTTTTGCTCCCCCCCAACACACAGTTTCTAAATGAGGAGACCAACTCTGGATTTATTGGTGGCCTGAAACCGGGCCGAATGAACTGGGTTGACCACGAGGGGGAGCATGTGCATTTCACAAAGACCCCCTTACCTTGCCTGAAATTTACATCCCTCCCCCACCCCCACCCGCGCACACACACACACACAGTCTGCTCGGTAGCACTGAGCAACTGTAGTTAAATACGATGGTTGGACTTCACAATCTTTTGACTTTGAGATGGTGCCAAAGCTGGACACACTCAGTAGAGACTGTACTTTGAATTTGGATCTTTTTTGTGATGTTAGGAGGCAGCAGCTGGGAGCCTCCACTCTCAAGTCAGCCACACAGTCACGAGGGCAAACAGCGACACTCTACAGTGTAGCATTAAATGCGTTTTCCACTTACAACATTTTCGGCTCACGGTGGGCTTATCGGGACACGACCCTGTTGTAAGTTGAGGAGCATCTGCAGAGTAACCTAATTAATCCTCACAGCTTTACACTGGTCTTCTCCACGGGACACTCAGGTCCTGGAGGGAAGGGACAGTGTCAGCTCGGTCCATCACTATATCACCAGAGCCTGCGACGTAGTAGGCACTCAATAAATACGTGTTGGAGAGAAATATGGTCCAGGGATTTTTAAGGTGTTGAGGCAGAGGCATTGAAAGTCGGAGAGTCCCATGTCATTTAACAGACTCTGCTGTGTTCCCATCATGATGATGGGAACACTGCCTCAAAGAGTGAATGTGTCCCTTGGCCAGATTAACAGAGGTAGCAAGTCCAGAGCAAGGGAGGTGACCTTCCTACTCTATCCTGCTGCTTGGGTCACACTTGCAGCATCCAGTTTAAAAATGTGAGGCAGCACACATTGAGGGGAGGCCCATAAAGAGAATGTCCATCGGGATGGCGGATGGGATGGGGAGAAGCTGACCACTGTGTACAAAGACTAGGACAAGAATGAGGTCTTCCTCTCTGAGTAAGAAAAAGTGCACACAGTCCTCAGCTCTCTGAAGCTTTGCCATGAGGAGCTTTGTTCTCAGGGGCTTCAAAGAACAGAACAAAGACCAGTGGGTGTGTTTCGGGGGCAATGCTGGTGGCTGACATTTGCGGAGCCCTCACTAAGCGGCTGACAGTCACAACGTTGAGAACTGTACATGCATCCTCTCGTTAAATCCTCACCACTCTACCCAGCAGGGAGCATTATCCCCATTTTATAGGTGGGGGAACTGAGGTTCATTGAATCACTTGCCCAGGGCCACACGGCCAGTCACGACAGAGCCAGGGTTTGAGCTGCTGTCCGTATCCTCCTGCTTCCAGGAGGCAGAACCAGGACATTTCTCATCCCCAGCAGCGGCCGCCTGTCGCGGGGCGCGTCCTCAACCGCAGGGTGGCATCTACCCACAACAGCTACAGCAATCAACAGCCAGCGCTGACAAGCACGTAGTGGGGGCCCGGCTTTCCACAGAGTAACCCAGTTCATCTGCTCCGCAGCCCAGTACCTCCATTTGCCCACGAGGAAACTGAGGCACAGAGAGGTTATGTCCCTTCTTAGCAAGAGGTCACGGGTGAGCAATGGAAGCATGGGGACCCGGATGTAGGCCGTTCACTCGAGGACCCTCACACTTAGCAGTCGGGACAGACGCTTACAGGAGGTGAGTGTGCTGGCTGACACCCCCGACATGCACTTCACTGCCGGCCTGGGATGCCCCAAACTGGGTCCAACAGGGAGCCAGCCTGCTTCCATGGACCTGATCTGGAGGCGTTTTCATTACCAGGGGCTCAGGCAGGGGGATGCCGCTCAGGGCAGGCGTGGTCTGCGCCCCGTCCTCTCCCTGTCCCTTCCCGGAGCCAGGCCTCGCCGGGACCGCCTGCCCAGCTGCTCCTGCCGCGTCCTCCTAGGCTCCCCAACCGCCTGCTCGCTCCTTCCTCCGAGGCAGCTTTGTTGCCAGATTCAGGAAGGAGGCATTTTTCATGCTTTGCCTTTTTCCCTCTCGGCTCTCTTGTGGCCCAGACAGAGATTTATTCCCCGCCCAAGGCTTGTGGCATTCGGAGCAGGGGGAGCTCCGGGGGGTTGCTGATGGGCCCATAATGGATAGGGCTGTCGCTCCCCCGGGCCTGTCCTGCCGGAACCCCATCATCCATCAGGAGCCGGGGTGCCAGGGTCAGCGCTAACGAGGTTGCAGGGCTGTGGTCGCCCCTCCCCCCTCGGGGCCTCCCTCGTCGCATGGCAGGGGCTCCCGATCCGCTTTTGATTCTTCCAGGGCTGGGCCTCGCTTGCCCCCGTCAGTGGGCAAAGCATGGGGAGTGGGCTGGGCACCTGGCCCGGCCACCGGCCCCTTCTCCCCTCGGTAGCTCCAGTCTCGACACAACTAGAGGGGTCGCTGGGGGAGCGGCTGGTTCTGCCCCTCCGGTGACACAGTGGTTCCCTGTCACATGGGGCACAGAGGAGCCAGACCTGCTGGGAGCCAGCCAGACCCCTGTCACCACATGAAGAACCAGGACTCAAGCCAGACATATCACCCCACATCCTGACCACAGAGAACGAGCGTGTCGTTTCAGGGACCCACCAGGTCAGCCCCGTCCCCTCGGGAGGCCCCATGGAGGTGGCAGTTTGTGCCGGAAGCCCCAGTGCCCTGCATTCATTCTGATAACAATACCAGCTCCCATTTCATCAGCTCACGTGACCCTCAGAATGGTTCCTTAGGTGGCAGCTCCCTTACCCCCATTTTACACACGGGGGAACCAAGGCCCAGGGGCACTTGCCCGTAACTGGGCGGCCGCATTTGCTGTCGCTCATTTAGTGCCCGCTTGTGCTAGGCCTTATGCTGGGTGGTGCAGAGAGGAAAGAGGACAAAATAAAATGGGCAACCAACGGGCAAAATGACAATAGGAGCCGTGCTGTTTCTGGGTGGGCAGAGCAGAGAGGGCACAGGGCGACTCTGGGCCCCATCTTGTTTTTCTCACGGCTGTATCCCCAGCACCTGGAATACAGTAGATGCTCAATAAATGCTTGTTGACTGACTGCATGAGAAAGACCCGATGGCTCGCTTGTGATCCAGCCCCAGTGTTTGGAGACAGCCAATCTTCTAACTTCGAAGAATACACAAGGTGACAGGCTCCAGCTGTTAGTTTCCTGAGGCCTTTGTAACAAATTGTCACAAACTTGGTGGCTTAAGACCACAGACGTTTAACCTTCCATAATGTGGAGCCCAGAAGTCCAAAGTCAAGGGCCACACTCCCTCTGAAGGCTCCAGAGGAACTTCCGGCTTCTGGTGGCCCCAGGCCTCCCTGGGCTGTGGCTCCTCTCTGCCTCTATGGTCCCCTGGCTCTCCTCCCGGCCTCTGTGTCTTCTCTTTTGTCTCTAACAGAGACACTTGTCACTGGGTTTGGGGCTCAACCAAATAACCCAGGGTGATCGGATCTCAAGGTCATTAAGCTCATGACATCTGCGATGACCCCTTTTCCAAATAAGGTCACGTTCGCAAGTTGTGGGGGTTAGGAAGCAGACATACAAGTTGGGGGGCCACCCACTATTCATCCCACTACCACTACCAAAGCTTTTTAAAGTCAGAAGGCCCTGCATTTTAGGAAGCATTGAAGTTTGAGAAAACCATCTTTAGAATTATTATCTTACAATAGTTGCCCCTGGAGTCTTATTATAATACATGTTGCCTATTACACTTTTTTTTAAGATTTATTTTTATGGTTTTTTGACAGACAGAGACAGAGAGAAGGGGGAGGGCCCAGAGCAGTCTCCATAATTGACAGTATTAGTTTTCCATATAATTTCACTCCACAGGTGGGCACGGGGCTGCGCAGGGCAGGAACTGGGCCGGGAGCCTCCCGCATAGGCCCCGGCAAGAACTGAGCTGGGGGCACACCCCAGTTCAGCATGTGGGTACACACGGGCCAGGGCCGGGATTCGATCCTTGGGCTCCGGGGCTGCAAGGCTTGCGCTTAACCCGCTGAGCCATCCCGGCTTCCCTGCCTATTACATTTTTGAGGTATATGAACGTATGAAAGTGGTCTGTAATCCATCAGTCAAGAGTTGCAATCAGCCAAAAGATGATAGGCATAAATGCGTTCCCGAGAAGCAGTTTTGCCAGTCCTTCCTTTTGGGTTTAGGAAAACTCTCCAAACATAGAAAAGTTCGGACGTGACACAGCTAGCTCCAGTGAACCCACCGCTTGGATTTGACATGTCGCCATCTGGCCCCACTGACTTCCTATCCTTTTAATTATTGTTAAAATAGTAAAATATAACAAATACGGCCTGAAGTCCCTTCTCGCAGCTTCCTAGCCCCACGCCCTTCCCGCGGTCCTCCGGGGACCATCCTGAGGTTGATATAGGTGAGCCTTCCATCCAGGTTTTCACAATTTTGCTATACCTTTAGATGTCCTTAAGTAATACGTATTATTTAGTGCGGTTTCGTCCATATAAATCATCTCGTGTGCAGACTTGCTTTCCTCACACCCGTTTGCCAACGAGATGACGTGTGTACAAATCTCAACGCTGAGCCCATCAGCCGCTTCAGGGTCTCCCATCGCTGGGTGTCTGGGTAGCTTGTCCTTTCCCCTATGACCTTGCACCTGTGTGCAGCGTTTCTAGGGGGTCAACGCCCACAAGTGGAGTCACTAGGCTGGAGCAGGACACCCCCATCCTCCGACATTGTGTTCACCACCCTCTCCACCTGGCCAGCTGACAAGCCCCGCCCCTACTCACCCTTTCCCCAGGTGCTAGGCTCACCCTGCGCTGTAGATTCCTGAGCGGCCTAGACCTAGGGGACATTTTGTTGGTCGAGCCTTTTCTCTCTGGAGGGTCTCCAACCGCAGGCACCTGTGCCCTGAGGGAGTTGGGGGTGCGAGGGGAGAGCCCCAAGTTTGGGTGGGGTGGGGGCGCTGCAGGTCAGCAGAAGTTTCCTGAAAGCCATCCAGCTCCGCTCACTGCCCGCCCC
Source organism: Craseonycteris thonglongyai (assembly GCA_004027555.1). NCBI lineage: Eukaryota > Metazoa > Chordata > Mammalia > Chiroptera > Craseonycteridae > Craseonycteris > Craseonycteris thonglongyai. Next base: position 731 of record PVKE010001185.1, on the reverse strand, counting down.
TCGCTCCCTGGGGAGCTGCTAATTGAATTCACCCTTGTGGAGAATGTTAACAAATTGCAAATGACCTCTTAGACAAATTTAGAAGTCAGGGGTGTGCTGCTAACTACGCCTCCTCCCTCTCTGATTAGCTTTTATGTTGGTTCCACAAACAATTAGAAACTAACCACCAGCCCAGAGATCCTCTTCCCTAATTAGCTCTCAGAGTCCTGCCAGGGAGTCAGGCTGGGCCTCAATTACCGCCCCTTCCTCCAGGCTCCTTAGAAAAGACAGGCCCTCGGGCGGAGGAGGGACAATTAAGAAAAAGGCGGTGGGGACCGAGAGGGAACAAGGGGGCAGCAGCGGTCCCTTGGGGCCAGAGGTGGCCGGCCAGCCCACCCCAGACCGCAGCGCCGGAGGCTGCCAGGCTTGGAGGGTCCTCGGCAGGAAAGGCTGAGCTGTAACCCCTGAGGGTGCCAGGGGCCACGCGGGCCAGAATCATGTAGACTAGAGCAGGGGTTCCCAACCTTTTTATACCCTAGGGCGCATTCTAAACTATTGGTAGGGCGGCGGGCACCAGCTATTTCTAAGGATATTTATTATTGAACAAGAATAAAAAATAATAAACAAAAATAATTTTAAAATAATAAATTTATTGTACAAATTATATACACACAAAGAAACATATATACAAAACGTAATACAAAGTAAATAAAAAACACGTATAATAAAATCATTTAAAAAAACATAAAAGA